>JBAFXK010000057.1:0-189480 GCA_037113605.1 Calophaca sinica | reverse complement strand
CGCCTTTAAATTCGGTTTAGTTCCCTTGCAAAAGACTAGACCATCTCCTGCGTAGAGCACGTGCCTAGGAATCACAAGATTATTAGGCCCAGTAAATGGCTTAAGAGAACTTGAAGACATCAGGTGAGAAATACCTCTACTCAGAACATCCTCAGCTAGGCAAAAAAGAAGCGGAGATAGAGGGTATCCTTGTCTCACACTTCTTTTGCAAGTGAGGAAGCCAACTGAGCGACCATTAACAACAATTACCACGTTAATAATATATTGACTTGGGAGTTGATTAGACACTATTTATTTATGTGTGTGTTATTGGAAAAAATAATTAATGTTTCATTTAAAACATAAAATGAAACTTAGCTTGAATTTTTTTTCTTTTTTCTAAAGTGATACTAATTTGAAACAAAGGGAACACCTCCTCGGTCCTAATATATTTACTTAAAGAAGAAAATGGAACCACTCAAAGCACTAATGCGAGTCGTGGGCAATTGTATTGTCGTGGAAAATCTAAGTGCAATTTAAATGTTTATATGGGAGATTGCTCTAAGGATAACATTAAATGAAGGGTATTTTGGAAAGAATAACATTTAATAGGGTGAAAATAAATAATGTTGCTTTGAAAACATAGAATGAAACTTAATTTTGTTTTCTTTTTCTAAAGTGACACTAATTTGAAACAGTATACACTGTGTCCTAATATATTTACAAGAGTAGAAAATTGAACTCACCAAAACATCGCCCACGTAGTCGTATATAGTTTGTATTGTCATGAAAATCTATGTAAATTAAATGTTTTTAAGAGAGATTGTTTCATGATAACATTAAATGAAATGTATTTTGCTTATGACAACATTTAATAGGGTGAAATTAGTTATAATTTACTTATATTTTGCATCACCAAACACGGCCGCTTTTCGCCATAATTGAGTCAGCAGGGGGTATCACAACTCCTTTCCGCTTCATTTTGAGTGATATGTAAGGTTGTTCTACGAAGATTAAGAAAAGCACAACAATTTAACAATATTGTACTTATTAACTTCAAGGTATTAATCATTTCCATAAATGTATAGTGAAAACATATCGACTTGGGAGTGATTAAACACTATTAATTTGGGGGCGTTTTTGGAAAAAAAATAATTAATGTTTCATTAAAAACATAAAATGAAACTTAGTTTGAGTTTTTTTTTCTTTGATTAAACACTATTAATTTGGGGGCGTTATTAGAAAAAAATAATTAATGTTTCATTAAAAACATAAAATGAAACTTAGTTTGAGTTTTTTTCTTTTCTATAAAGGACAACACTTGAAACAGTAGGGACTACTTCCGGTCCTAATATATTTATTTTGAGTAGAAAATGGAACCACTAAACACGCGCCACGTAGTCAGCATAGCTTGTATTGTCGTGAAAATCTATGTGCAATTAAATGTTTATATGGGAGATTGTTTCATGATAACATTAAATGAATGGTATTTTGGTATGGATAACATTTAATAGGGTGAAAATAATTAATGTTGCTTTAAAAAACATAGAATGAAACTTAATTTTGCTTTCTTTTTCTAAAGTGATACTAATTTGGAAACAAGAGTACCTTAGGTCCTAATATATTTATTTACAGAGAGAAATGGAACCACCAAAACACGCCTGTCAGTCAGTAAGAAGAGAGGTTGTCGTGAAAATCCATGTGCAATTAATGTTTTTATCGAGATTGTTTCATGATAACATTAAATGAAATGTATTTTGGTTATGATAACATTTAATCGGGTGAATTTAGTTATAATTTACTTATATTTTGCATCACCAAACATGGTCGCTTTTTCATTTATAATTGAGTTAAGATGGGTTACAGTTACAACCCTCCGCTTTCATTTTGAGTTATATTTAAGATTGCTCTACAAAGATTAAGAAAAAGCAATAAATAATTTAACAATATTGCAGCATATTAACTTCAAGGTATTAATCATTTCCATAAATGTATAAAGGGAAATATATTGGCTTCTGGAGCGATTAAAACACTACTACTCAAAAGTGCATTGGAAAAAATAATTAATATTTCATTAAAAACCATAAAATGAAACTTAGTTTGAGTTTTTTTTTTTCCTTTTTATAGTGACAATCAATTGGAAATGGAGGGACTACTTCCGGTCCGCCTAATATATTTATTTAGAGTAGAAAATGGAACCAACAAAACACGCCCACAGAGTCAGGACAGTTGTATTGTCGTGAAAATCTATGTGCAATTAAATATTTATATGGGAGATTGTTTCATGACAACATTAAATGAAAGGTATTTTGCAAGAATAGAATTTAATAGGGTGAAAATAATTAATGTTGCTTTGAAAACATAGAAATAAAACCACTTTGTTTTCTTTTTCTAAAGTGTCACCAATTTGAAATGTAATACCTCGTGTCCTAATATATTTATTAAGAGTAGATAATGAAACTACCAAAACATGCCTACAGAGTCGTGTGATACTGTGTTGTCGTGAAAATCTATGTGCAATTTAATATTTTTGTGAGAGATTGTTTCATGAAAAAACATTAAATGAAGTGTATTTTGGTTAAGACAACATTTAATAGGGTGAAATTAGTTTGAACTTGTTTATATTTTAGACCACAAAGCATGGTCGCTTTTGCTTATAATTGAGTCCAGAGGAGTATTACAACTCTCTCCTCGTTTACTCTTGGAGTTATATTTAAGATTGCTCTACGAAGATTAAGAAAAACAATAAATAATTTAACAATATCAGACTTATTAACTTCAAGGTATTAATCATTTCCATAAATGTATAGTAAAATATATTGACTTGGGAGCGATTAAACACTATTAATTTAGGGCTGTTATTGGAAAAAAATTAATGTTTCATTAAAAACATAAAATGAAACTTAGTTTGAGTTTTTTCTTGATTAAACACTATTAATTTGGGGCGTTATCGAAAAAAAATAATTAATGTTTCATTAAAAACATAAAATGGAACTTGGTTTGAGTTTTTTTCTTTTTTTCTATAAGTGACAAATCAATTTGAAATGGAGGGACTACTTCCATTCCTAACATACTTTTTTTTAGAGTAGAAAATGAGAACCGCCAAAACACGCTAAGGTAGTCAAGGCGGTTGTATTGTCGTGAAAATCTAAAAGCAAGAATTAAATATTTATATGGGGAGATTGTTTCATGATAACATTAAATGAAGGGTATTTGGGTAAGAATAACATTTAAGGAGTGGTAATAATTATTGCTGCTTTGAAAATATAGAATGAA
Organism: Calophaca sinica; assembly: GCA_037113605.1. Taxonomy (NCBI): domain Eukaryota; kingdom Viridiplantae; phylum Streptophyta; class Magnoliopsida; order Fabales; family Fabaceae; genus Calophaca; species Calophaca sinica. The sequence goes on along the minus strand of JBAFXK010000057.1, from coordinate 186,225 downwards.
ACTTAATTTTGTTTTCATTTTCTAAAGTGATGGGCTAATTTGAAACAGAAATCTCATGTCCTAATATATTTAATTAGAGTAGAAAATGGAACTACCAAAACACGCCCACAGAGTCGTGGTAGTTGTATTGTCGTGAAAATCTATGTGCAATTAAATGTTTTTATCGAGATTGTTTCATGATAACATTGAATGAAATGTATTTTGCTTATGATAACATTTAATAGGGTGGAAATAGTTAGATTTTTGCTTATATTTTAGACCACCAAACATGACTGCTTTTTGTTTATAATTGCATCCGGAGGGGGTATTACAACTCTCTGTTTTTCATTTTGAGTGATATTTAATATTGCTCTCTGAAGATTGAGAAAAGCAACAAATAATTTAACAATATTGTCCCTAATGACTATCAAAGTATTAATTATTTTCATAAATGTATAGTAAGAAATATATTGACTTGTGGAGATGATTTACACACTATTTATTTGGGAGGGTTATGGGAAAAAAAATTTAATGTTTCATTGAAAACATAAAGTCGAAAACTTAATTTCAATTTTTTTCTTTTCTAAAGCGGCCGATACTATTTGAAACGGAGGACAACTTTTAAGTCCTAATATATTTTATTTTGAGTAGAAAAATGGAACCACCAAAACATGCCCACAGAGTCGAGACAATTGTATTGTCGTGAAAATCTATGTGCAATTAAATAATGTTTAAATGAGAGATTGTTTCATGTAGTAACATTAAAAAGCAAGAAGTATTTTGATAAGAATAACATTTAATAGGGTGAAAATAATTAATGTTGCTTTGGAAAAACATAGAATGAAATTTAATTTGAATTTTTTTCTTTTTCCAAAGTCATCACACTTTGAAACAGAGTACCTCCTAGGTCCTAATATATTTATTAAAGAGTAGAAAATGGAACCACCAAAACACGCCTAATCGAAGTCAGGGCAGTTGTATTGTCATGAAAATCTATATGCAATTAAAAGTTTTTATGAGAGTTTGTTTCATGATAACATTAAAAGAAATGTATTTTGGTTATGATAACATTTAATAGTGTGAAATTAATTAGAATTTGCTTATATTTTAGACCACCAAACATGGCTGCTTTTTTTCCTTATAATTGAGCCCGGAGGGAGTATTACTACTGTCTCTGTTTCATTTTGAGTGATATTTTAAGATTGCTCTATGAAGTTTAAGAAAAGCAATAAATAGTGTAATGAGTGAAATAATTTATCAATATTGTCCCTATTAAGTTCAAGGTATTAATCATTTCCATAAATGTATAGTGAAATATATTGACTTAGGAGTGATTAAACACTATTTATACGGGGGCATTATTGAAAAAAATAATTGATGTTTTATTGAAAACATAAAATGAAACTTAATTTGAATCGTTTTCTTTTTCTAAAGTGACAGTCAATTTCAAACGGAGGGACTTCCTCGAGTCCTAATATATTTATTTAGAGTAGAAAATGTTGTTACTCCTAAAGTAGAGAAAGCTGGATCAAGCAAAAACACGCCTATATAGACAGGCGATTGCATTGTCGTTAAAATCTATGTGCAATTAAATGTTTCTATGGGACATTGTTTCATGATAAAATCAAATGAAGGGTATTTTTGGTAATGATAACATTTCATAGGGTGAAATTAGTTAAAATTTTCTTATATTTTATACCCCAAACATGGCTACTTTTTTTCTTATAATTGAGTCGAGAAGGAATACTATTACTCTTCGTTTCATATTATGACATGTCGATTTCTCCACAAAGATTAAGAAAGGAAATAAAAAGTTCTTGAATGAAATAATTTTACAATATTGTCCCTATTAACTATCAAAGTATTAATCGTTTTCATAAATGTATAGTGCAATATATTGACTTGGGAGTGATGTACATACTATTTATTTGGGGCCTTCTGAAAAAATAAATTAATGTTGCATCAAAAACATAAAATGACACTTAATTTGAAATTTTCTTTTCTAAAGCCGATACCAATTTGAAACGCAGAGTACCTCAGTCCTAATATATTTAGTTATTTAGAGTAGAAAATGGAACCACGATAACACGCCCATTAGAGTCGAGGCGGGTTGTATTGTCGTGAAAATCTATGTGCAATTAAATGTTTATATCGGAGATTGTTTTATGATAACATTAAATCAAGGGTATTTTGGTAAGAATAACATTTAAAAGGGTGAAAATAATTAATGTTGCAATGAAAACATAGAATGAAACTTAATTTGAATTTTTCTATTTCTAAAGTGACGATCAATTTGAAATAGAGTATCTCGTGTCCTAATATATTTATTAAGAATAGAAAATGGAACCACCAAAACACGCCCATGAGCAGGACAATTGTATTATCATATGAAAATCTATACGCAATTAAATGTTTTTATGATAGATTGTTTCATTATAACATTAAATGAAATGTATTTTGGTTATGATAACATTTAATATGGTGAAATTAGTTAGAACTTGCTTATATTTTAGATCACCAAACATGACAGCTTTTATTACTTATAATTTAGTCCAGAGGGATTATTACCACTCTCTCCGTTTCATTTTGAGTGATATTTAAGATTGCTCTACGAAGATTAAAAAAAGCAATAAATAGTTTTATGAGTGAAATAATTTAACAATATTGTACTTATTAACTTCAAGGTATTAATCATTTCCATGAAAGTATAGTGAAATATATTGACTTGTGAGTGATTAAACACTATTTATTTGGGGGCATTATTGGAAAAAAATAATTAATGTTTCATTAAAAACATAAAATGAAACTTAATTTGAGTTTTTTTTCTTTTTCTTTAGAGACAGTCAATTTGAAACCGATGGACTAATTCTGGTCCTAATATATTTATTTAGAGTAGAAAATGGGACCATCCCATAGAGTCAGGACATTTGTATTGTCGTGAAAATCTACGTGCAATTAAATGTTTATATGGGAGATTGTTTCATGATAACATTAAATGAAGGGTATTTTGGTAAGAATAACATTTAATAGGGTGAAAATAATTAATGTTGCTTTGAAAACATAGAATGAAACTTAATTTGAATTTTTTTCTTTTTTCTAAAGTGGCAGTCAATTTGAAATTGAGTACATCGAGCCCTATTTTATTTATTAAGAGTAGAAAATGGAACCACCAAAACACGCCTGAGTCAGGCGGTTGTATTGTCATGAAAATCTATGTGCAATTAATTGTTTTTATGAGAGATTGTTTCATGATAACATTAAATGAAATGTATTTTGGTTATGATAACATTTAATAGGGTGAAATTAGTTAGAATTTGTTTATATTTTAGACCACTATGCATGTCTGCTTTTTTGCTTATAATTGAGTTGAGAAGGGTATTACAACTCTCTCAGCTTCATTTTGAGTGATATTTAAGATTGCCCTATGAAGATTAAGAAAAACAATAAATAGTTTAATGAGTGAAATAATTTAACAATATTGTCCTTATTAACTTCAAGGTATTAATCATTTCCATAAGTATATAGTGAAATATATTGACTTGGGAGTGAGGGTGTTATTGGAAAAAAAATTAATGTTTCATTTAAAACATAAAATGAAACTTAGTTTCAGTTTTTTTTTCATTTTCTAAAGTGATAGTCAATTTGAAACGGAAGGACTACCTCCGATCCTAATATATTTATTTAGAGTAGAAAATGGAACCACCAAAACACGCCCAGTGGGAGACAGTTGTATAGTCGTGAAAATCTATGTACAATTAAATGTTTATATAGGAGATTGTTTCTTGATAACATTAAATGAAATGTATTTTTGTAAGAATAACGTTTAATAGAGTGGAAATAATTAATGTGGGTATGGAACATAGAAGGAAACTTAATTTTGTTTTCTTTTCTAAAGTGGCGATCAATTTGAAAGCAGTACCTCGAGTCCTAATATATTTATTAAGAGTAGATAATGGAACCATCAAAACATGCCCATAGAGTCAGGGCAGTTGTGTTATCGTGAAAATCTTTGGGCAATTTAATGTTTTTATGAGAGATTGTTTCATGATAACATTAAATGAAATGTATTTTGGTTATGATAACATTTAATAGGGTGAAATTAGTTTGAACTTGTTTATATTTTAGACCCCCAAACATGGCTGCTTTTTTGTTTATAATTGAGTCCAGAGGGTTATTACTGACTCTCTCATTTAGTTTTAAGTGATATTTAAGATTGCTCTACAAAGATTAAGAAAAGCAATAAATAATTTAACAATATTGTCCCTATTGACTATCAAAGTATTAATCATTTTCATAATTGTACCGTGAAATATATTGACATATTAGTGATTTGCACACTATTTATTTGGGAGCGTTATTGGGAAAAAAAATTAATATTTCATTGAAAACATAAATGGAAAGTAATTTGAATTTTTTTCTTTTCTAAATTGACATTCAATTTGAAACGGAGGGACAACTTTCGGTCCTAATAGATTTATTTAGAGTAGAAAATAGAACCACCAAAACTCGCCTACTGCACGTAGTCGACAGTTGTATTGTCATGAAAATCTATGTGCAATTAAATGTTTAAATGGGAGATTGTTTCATGATAACATTAAATCATGGGGATTTTGGTAAAATGGGAGATTGTGTCATGATAACATTAAATCATGGGTATTTTGGTAAGGATAACATTTAATAGGGTGAAAATAATTAATGTTTCTTTGACAACATAGAATGAAATTTAATTTGAATTTTTTCTTTTTCTAAAGTAATGATCAATTTGAAACAGTGTATCTCGGGTCCTAATATATTTATTAAGAATAGAAAACGGAACCACCAAACACATGCCCACTGAGTCAGGGCAGTTGTATTGTAATGAAAATCTTTATGCAATTAAATGTTTTTATGAGACATTGTTCCATGATAACATTAAATGAAATGTATTTTAGTTATGATGACATTTAACAGCGTGAAATTAGTTAGAATTTGCTTATATTTTGGACCACCAAATATGGCTGCTTTTTTGCTCATAATTGTGCCCAGAGGGAGTATTATTATTGTCTCCGTTTCATTTTGAGTGATATTTAAGATTGCTCTTCGAAGATTAAGAAAAACAATAAATAGTTTAATGAGTGAAATAATTTATCAATAGTGTCCCTATTAACTTCAAGGTATTAATCATTTTCATAAATGTATAGTGAAATATATTGACTTGGGAGTGATTAAACACTATTTATATGGGGGCGTTATTGAAAAAAATAATTTATGTTTCATTGAAAACATAAAATAAAACTTAATTTGAATAGTTTTCTTTTTCTAAAGTGACAGTCAATTTGAAACGGAGGGACTACCTCAGTCCTAATATATTTATTTAGAGTAGAAAATGTCGTTACTCCTAAAGCGAGAAAATTGGATCGAAGCAAAAACATGCACCTGAGTCGTAAGCTGGGTTGTATGGCAGTTAAAATCTATGTGCAATTAAATGTTTCTATGGGACATTGTTTTCTTGATAATATCAAATAAAGGGTATTTTGGTGCTTGATAACATTTCATATGGTGAAATTAGTTAAAATTTTCTTATATTTTTTACCCCAAAACATGGCAACTTTTTTTCTTATAATTGAGTCGAGAGGAGTACTACTACTCTCCGTTTCATATTCTTGTGACTTGTCGATTTCTCCCAAAGATTAAGAAAGGAAATAAATAGTTTAATGAATGAAATAATTTTACAATATTGTCCCTATTAACTATCAAAGTATTAATCCGTTTCATAAATGTATAGTGGAAAATATTGACTTGGGAGTGATGTACATACTATTTATTTAGGGGCCTTACTGGAAAAAAAATAATTAATATTGCATCAAAACATAAAATGACACTTAATTTGAATTTTATTCTTTTTCTAAAGTGACGATCAATTTGAAACAAGGAGTACCTAGGGTCCTAATATATTTAGTTATTTAGAGTAGAAAATGGAACCACCATAACACGCATGCAGTCAAGGCAGGTTGTATTGTCGTGAAAATCTATGTGCAATTAAATGTTTATATGGGAGTTTGTTTCATGATAACATTAAATGAAGGGTATTTTGGTAAGAATAACATATAAAAGGGTGAAAATAATTAATGTTGCATTGAAAACATAGAATGAAACTTAATTTGAATTTTTACTTTTCTAAACTGACAAATAATTTGAAAGCAGTACCTCGAGTCCTAATATATTTTATTAAGAATAGAAAATGGAACCACCAAAACACGCTCAGAGAGCCAGGACAATTGTATTATCAAGAAAATCTATGTGCAATTAAATGTTTTTATAGCAGTTGTTTCATTATAACATTTAATGAAATGTATTTGGTTATGATAACATTTAATATGGTGAAATTAGTTAGAACTTGCTTATATTTTAGATCACCAAACATGGCAGCTTTTTTTACTTATAATTTAGTCTAGAGGGATTATTACCACTATCTCCGTTTCATTTTGAGTGATATTTAAGATTGCTCTACAAAGATTAAGAAAAGCAATAAATAGTTTTATGAGTGAAATAATTTAACAATATTGTACTTATTAACTTCAAGGTATTAATCATTTCCATAAAAGTATAGTGAAATATATTGACTTGGGAGTGATTAAACACTATTTATTTGGGGCGTTATTGGAAAAATAATAATTAATGTTTCATTAAAAACATAAAATGAAACTTAGTTTGAGTTTTTTTCTTTTTCTATAGAGATAGTCAATTTGAAGCAGAGGGACTACTTCGGTCCTAATATATTTATTTAGAGTAGAAAATGGAACCACCAAAACACGCCCAGTCGGAGATGATTGTATTGTCGTGAAAATCTATGCAATTAAATGTTTATATGGGAGATTGTTTCATGATAACATTAAATGAAGGGTATTTTAGTAAGAATAACATTTAATAGGGTGAAAATAATTAATGTTGCTTTGAAAACATAGAATGAAACTTAATTTGAATTTTTTTTCTTTTTTCTAAAGTGGCGGTCAATTTGAAAGCAGTACCTCGATCGCTATTTTATTTATTAAGAGTAGAAAATGGAACCACCAAAACACGACACAGTCAAGGCGTTGTATTGTCATGAAAATCTATGTGTAAATAAATGTTTATATGAGAGATTGTTTCATGAAAACATTAAATGAAATATATTTTAGTTATGATAACATTTAATATGGTAAAATTAGTTAGAAGTTGCTTATATTTTAGACCACTAAGCATATACCTTTTTGCTTATAATTGAGTTCAAAAGGGGTATTACAACTCTCTCCGTTTCATTTTGAGTGATATTTAAGATTGCTCTATGAAGATTAAGAAAAACAATAAATAGTTTAATGAGTGAAATAATTTAACAATATTGTCATATTAACTTCAAGGTATTAATCATTTCCACAAATGTATAGTGAAATATATTGACTCTGGGAGTGAGGGTGTTATTGGGAAAAAATTAATGTTTAATTAAAAATATAAAATGAAACTTAGTTTTAGTTTTTTTCATTTTCTAAAGTAATAGTCAATTTGAAACGGAAGGACTACCTTGATCCTAATATATTTATTTAGAGTAGAAATGAAACTACCAAACCACGCCTTTAGTGAAGTCAGAGCTTGTATTATCGTGAAAATCTATGTGCAATTAAATGTTTACATGAGAGATTATTTCTTGATAACATTAAATGAAAGGTATTTTTGTAAGAATAACGTTTAATAGGGTGAAAATAATTAATGCTACTTTGAAACATAGAATGAAACTTAATTTTGTTTTCTTTTTCTAAAGTGATAGTCAATTTGAAACAGAGCACATCAGTCCTAATATATTTATTAAGAGTAGAAAATGGAACCACCAAAACACGCCCACAGGGAGTGAGGCTTGTATTGTCATGAAAATCTATGTGCAATTAAATGTTTTTAAGAGAGATTGTTTCATGATAACGTTAAAAGAAATGTATTTTGGTTATGTCAACATTTAATAAGGTGAAATTAGTTATAATTTACTTATATTTTAGACCACCAAACATGGCTGCTTTTAACATAATTGAGTCAAGAGGGTATCACAACCCTTTCCGTTTCATTTTGAGTGATATGTAAGGTTGTTCTCGAAGATTAAGAAAAGCAATAAATAATTTAACAATATTGTACTTATTAACTTCAAGGTATTAATCATTTCCATAAATGTATAGTGAAATATATTGACTTAGGAGTGATTAAACACTATTAATTTGGGGCGTTTTTGGAAAAAAATAATTAATGTTTCATTAAAAACATAAAAATGAAACTTAGTTTGAGTTTTTTCTTTTCTCTGATGATCAATTTGAAGCAGGAGGACTACTTAGGTTCTAATATATTTATTTAGAATAGAAAATGGAACCACCAAAACACTACTGAGTCGTGCGGTTGTATAGCCGTGAAATTCTATGTGCAATTAAATGTTTTATATGGGAGATTGTTTCATGATAAGCTTGTAACATCCCAAATTCCCTAAGCCTAATTATTAGAAATCCTAAGTGAAAATGGATTTAATCCCTAAGGATTAATTATAGTTCATAGCCTTAATTTAGTAATTAAAAACCAATTTGGAACTAAAGGGTAAAACAGTAATTTTTCCCAATAAATTAGAAAATGTGGGATCAATTAATTAGGAGTAGTTTTAATTAACTAAAATTACTCAAGTTGTTGTTAGAAACTAAAGGTTGAATTAAGAGGTTTATTAAGGGCTTGTTTGTAAGACTTTTAATTAAATCTAAGCCTAGAGCCACCATACACCAACCACCCTAATACTCACTCATTCTCTTTTTCTCTCCCTCCCATCGTGACCTATGCGAGAAAAAGGAAATAAGAAGAAAGGGAAAGAAGAAGAAAGGGAAAGAAGAAAGGAAAGACGAGAAGAAAGAAGAGAAAGAGGAGAGGGTCGCGATCGAGAAAGAGGAGGAGGAGACCACGGCGGCGGCTTTGGAGGCACGAGTGCTGGCCGTAGAAGGAAGAGGAGGATCTTTGAGAGGGTGAGGTAGAGAGAGTGAGACGCAATGGAGAGAGAGGTGGAAATCGAGAGAGATATAGAGATTAGTGAGAAGGGCTCGAAAATGGAAGTGAAGAAGGTGAAGATTGGAGCTTGGTTCAAGCTTTAATGGAGGTTAGAGGTTTTGAACAACAAGAAAAAGGGCTTGCATGTGCTAATTTGAGATGGAGAAGATGAATCGAGCTCGGAAAGAAGGAAGAAGTGAAAAGGGATTCTTAGAACTTAAATCCCTAACTTGGGATTACTCGGGTAACATAGACTTCCCCAAAACCTCCTTTAGGGTGTGCTAGGATTTGTCATTTAAATTCTTTAGCTTTATAATTAGTTTACGAATTAATCTGAAACGGTCTTATATAAGTCTAAGCTAAAATAGGGTTGGCGGCCCTTCAACCCCCCTAAACCAACCTTTGATGTTGATGTTTGTTCATTGTGAGTTCCATCGAACTTCACTCGGATTATTTATGGGATTGCTATGTTTGCTACTATGATTGAATTCAATTTTGATGTGGCTCGACACGAGCTAGCCGCTTTCTCTGAGTTCGGGCTATATAATACTTGAGCTTATGTTATATGCATGGAAGGACTACATTAATCTAGCATGGGATGGTTGTTCATTGTATTGGATTATCATGGGTGTTGTTTGTGAGGATGTGTGTTTTGATTCTTGGTCATGCATATGAGTTATCGCATTGATTCTTGAATTAATTTGGCTGGAGCTCGCAATGCCTTGATCGGTGATGACTTGGGGTGATTTGTATTGTGATGAATGGTTTTGATGTACATTCCTTAATCATGTTCTTGATTGAAATTGTGTGAAGTCCTGTGAGTAACATACATTTTGGAAACCCTTTTGTAACACTCCAATGTGGGTGGGGGCTAGGTTGTTCACAATATAAAGCGCTTGTATTCCTACGATAGGAATTTTTTGGAATGTTTGCAATTTACTCCACAACCCCATCGTAAGTGATTAGCTACCACCTTTGCCGTTGAGGGCCCCTTGACTTTATCCTTCTATATAAGGATTTTACCCATTCTGCGTTTGAAATTTGGGCCTTTGGCTTTATCCTTGTATCACGGGATTTTACTCATTTTGCAATTGGGCTGGGTCAAGTGGGGACATTCATTGTGGTCCTTTGGACATTTGTTTGCAATTGCTTCTCTCTTTAAAAATGTCAATTGCATTACTATGAGTTGTGATTTGCTTGTAAACATTATTGAACACGTGTGTGCAATGATTATGAACTGAGGTTGGTGAAAAGTGATCATGTTATGTTTAGCTTATTTGTTGATGTGTGTTTGGGAGTTGGAAACTTAGTTGCACTATCATGTTTGAGGTTTGATTAAGGATAGTGAACAAATAAATATGTATATATTTATGGGGAGGATTTTCCATATGTCGCACACCACATATGGCTGAGAATAATGGTAGAAGTGTTTTTATTCTAAGTCTATGTTATTGAGTTTTATAAACTCACCTTTGGGGCGTTGTTTTCAGGTACAACTGTTGATGAGGTTCAAAGCATTGGATTGTGCTCGGTCTCGCTTATCTACGAGACCCGAGTCACCGGATCACCAGTCGCGTCCTAAGTCTTAGGTTGTGTCATAATATTATGTATATTTGTAATTGTTTTACTTTATTAATCTTTTGAAAAGGAAGTTGTAATACTTAAAGTTAATTCCGCTTTCGAAATTCTAAATTATGTTGACTATATTATTAACGTATTTTTGTACATGTATGTATCCAGGACTTTTACTAACTAAAGTATAGTGTAGTATTTGAAAAACAGGAATCATTCTTTATTATTCGTTTGTATCACGAAAAATTTCTAAGCGTATATATAGTATAACTCAAGTTAAATTAGTAAGTAATCCCTAATTAGAGTTAGAATTATTTACAATAACATTACATCATGGGTATTTTGGTAAGAATAACATTTAATAGGGTGAAAATAATTAATGTTTCTTTGACAACATAGAATGAAATTTAATTTAAATTTTTTCTTTTTCTAAAGTAGCCAGATCAATTTGAAGCAGAGGAACCTCGGGTCCTAATATATTTATTAAGAATAGAAAATAAAACCACCAAACATGCCCACTTGCTTGAGTCGAGGCTGATTGTATTGTCATGAAAATCTATATGCAATTAAATGTTTTTATGAGAGAGTGTTTCATGATAACATCAAATGAAATGTATTTGGGTTATGATGACATTTAATAGTGTGAAATTAGTTAGAATTTGCTTATATTTTAGACCACCAAATATGGCTGCTTTTTTTGCTTATAATTGAGCCGGAGGAGTATTATTATTTTCTCTGTTTCATTTTGAGTGATATTTAAGATTGCTCTACGAAGATTAAGAAAAACAATAAATAATTTAATGAGTGAAATAATTTATCAATATTGTCCCTATTAACTTCAAGGTATTAATAATTTCCATAAATGTATAGTGAAATATATTGACTTGGGAGTGATTAAACACTATTTATATAGAGCGTTATTGAAAAAATAATTTATGTTTCATTGAAAACATAAAATGAAACTTAATTTGAATAGTTTTCTTTTTCTAAAGTAATGATCAATTTGAAGCGGAGGGACTACCTCGAGTCCTAATATATTTATTTAGAGTAGAAAATGTTGTTACCCTAAAACAGAGAAAGCTGGATCGAAGCAAAAACACGCCTACAGAGACAGGACAATTGCATTGTCGTTAAAATCTACGTGCAATTAAATGTTTCTATGGGACATTGTTTCATGATAAAATCAAATGAAGGGTATTTTAGTAATGATAACATTTCATAGGGTGAAATTAGTTAAAATTTTCTTATATTTTATACCCCCAAACATGGCTACATTTTTTCTTATAATTAGTCGACAGGGGAGTACTACTACTCTCCGTTTCATATTACTTGCGACATATGATTTCTCCCAAAAGATTTAGAAAGGAAATAAAATAGTTTAATGAATGAAATAATTTTACAATATTGTCCCTATTAACTATCAAAGTATTAATCATTTTCATAAATGCATAGTGCAATATATTGACTCGGGAGTGATGTACATACTATTTATTTGGGGGCCTTCTTTGGAAAAAAATAATTAATGTTGCATCAAAACATAAAATGACACTTAATTTGAATTTTTTTTCCTAAAGTGATGATCAATTTGAAGCGAGGAGTACCTCGGGTCCTAATATATTTAGTTATTTAGAGTAGAAAATAGAACCACCATAACACGCCCACAGAGTCAGGGCAGTTGTATTGTCGTGAAAATTTATGTGCAATTAAATGTTTATATGGGAGATTGTTTCATGATAACATTAAATCAACGGTATTTTGGTAAGAATAACATTTAAAAGGGTGAAATTTGTTAGAATTTGCTTATATTTTAGATCACCAAACATGACTATTTTTTTGCTTATAATTGAGTCCAGAGGGAGGAGTAGTGCTCTCTTCGTTTCAAACTGCGTGACATATAAAATTACTCCACAAAGATTTAGAAAAACAATAAATGGTTTAATGACTGAAATAATTTAACAAAATTGTCCCTATTAACTATCGAAGTATTAATAATTGTCATAAATATATAGTGAAATATATTGACTTGGGAGTGATGTACACACTATTTATTTGAGAGCAACATTAGAAACATGGATACTTTTTGCTTTTAATTGAGTCTGGGGAGTTTCAAATTGCGTGACATATAAGATTTCTCCACAAAGATTAAGAAAAAAACAATAAATGGTTTAATGACTAAAATAATTTAACAAAATTGTCTCTATTAACTATCAAGTATTAATAATTATCATAAGTGTATAGTGAAATATATTGACTTGGGAGTGAAGTAGACACTACTTTTTAGAGTAATATTGGAAAAAATAATTAATGATGCATTGCAAAAATAAAATGACACATAATTTGAATTTTTGTATTTTCTTTTCTAATCTGACTGTCGATTTGAAACAGAGAGAGTTCCTCGCGTCCAAATATTTACTCAATGTGCTTAAAAAATACTCCCTCTCGACTCATAAGCATAAATACCTAATTTTATACTGATTAATGAAGTTAATTAAGTTAATTTAATTTTCTTAGTGTTATCAATAAACTAATTGCATTCTACAAATTACCCCTTTTTTCATTTAATTTTCTAAGGGAGATTGTTTCATGATAATATTAAATGAAGGGTATTTTTGTAATGACAACATTTAATAGAGTTAAATTATTTAGAATTTGCTTATATTTTAGACCACCAAACTTGAATACTTTTTTTTGCTTATAATTGAGTGCATAGGAGTACTACTACTTTCTCTGTTTCATATTGAGTGACATTTAAGAATTCTCCACAAAGATTAAGAAAAATAATAAATAGTTTAATGAGTGAAATAATTTAACGAAATTGTCCTTATTAAATATAAAAGTATTAATCATTTTCATAAATGTATAGTGAAATATATTGACTTGGGAGTGATGTACACACTATTTATTTAAGGCATTATTGAAAAAAATAATTAATGTTGCATCGAAAACATAAAATGACACTTCATTTAAAATTTTTACTTTTTCTAAAGTGACAATCAATTTGAAATGGAAGGAGTACCTCTGGTACTGATAAAATTTAATATGGAATCACCAAAACACACCCAGAAAGTCATTGCAGTTGTATTGTCATGAAAATCTATGGGCAATTAAATGTTTCTGTGGAAGATTATTTCATGATAACATTAAATGAATGTTATTTTGGTAATGATAACATTTAATAGAGTGAAATTAGTTAGAATTTGCTTATATTTTAGATCACCGAACGTGACTATTTTTTTGCTTACAATTGAGTCCAAAGGGAGTACTACTACTTTCTCCGTTTCATTTTTAGTGACATTTAAGATTTCTCTACAAAGATTCATAAAACTAATAAATAGTTTAATGAGTGAAATAATTTAACAACATTGTCCCTATTAACTATCAAAGTTTTACTCATTTTCATAAATGTATAGTGAAATATATTGATTTGGGAGTGATGTACACATTATTAATTTGGGGATGGTATTGGAAAAAAAAGTTAATGTTGCATGCAAAACATTAAATGACACTTAATTTGTATTTTTCTTTTTCTAAAGTAATGATCAATTTGAAGCGGAGGAGTACCTCGGGTCCTAATATATTTATTTAGAGTAGAAAAATAGAACCACCAAAACACGCCCACGAGTCATGGCGGTTGTATTATCGTGAAAATCTATGTCGAATTAAATGTTTCAATGGGAGATTGTTTCATGATAACATTAAATAAAGGGTATTTTAGTAATGATAACATTTAGTGTGGTGAAATTAGTTAAAATTTGCTTATTTTTTAGACCACCAAATCACGGATACTTTTTGCTTATAATTGAGTCTAGGGGAGTACTATCACTCTCTCCGTTTCATATTGAATGACATTTAAGATTTCTCCACAAAGATTAAGAAAAATCAATAAATAGTTTAATGAGTGAAATAATTTAATAAAATTGTCCCTATTAACTATCGAAGAATTAATAATTGTCATAAATATATAGTGATATATATTGACTTGGGAATGATATACACACTATTTATTTAAGAGCAATATTGGAAAAAAAATAATTAATGATGCATTGCAAGCATAAAATGACAATTTATTTGAATTTTTTCTAAAGTAATGATCAATTTGAACTGGAGGGAGTACCTCAGGTCCTGATATTTTTATTTAGAGTAGAAAATGGAACCACCAAAATACTCCCACAGAGTCAGGGGAGTTCTATTGTCATGAAATCCATGTGCAATTTAATGTTTCTATGGAAATTTGTTTCATGATAACATTAAATGAGTGGTATTTTGGTAATGATAACATTAAAATTGGTGAAATTTGTTAGAATTTGCTTGTATTTTATACCACCAAACACGACTACTTTTTGCTTATAATTGAGTCAAGCGGGTGTACTACTACTCGCTCCATTTCATCTTGAATGACATTTAAGATTTCTCCACAAACATTATGAAAATCAATAAATAGTTTAATAAGTGAAATAATTTAACAAAAGTGTCCCTATTAACTATCAAAGTATTAACAATTGTCATAAATGCATAGTAAAATATATTGACTTGGGAGTGATGTAGAAACTATTTATTTGATGGCAATATTGGAAAAAAATAATTAATGATGCATTGCAAAATTAAAATGACAATTTGATTTTTTTTATTTTTACCCTAAAGTGACAGTCAATTTGAAATGGAGAGTACCTCAGATCCTAATATATTTATTTATAGTAGCAAATGGAACCACCAAAACCACTTTATAGAGTCAAGGCAATTGTCTTTATCGTGAAAATCTATGTGCAATTATGTACTCCATCAGTTTGAATTTGCTTAAAGAAATACTTCTTCTTGCCTCATACGCATAAATACCTAATTTTACAATCATTACAGAAATTAGTTAAGTTCGTTTCATTTTCTTAGTGTAATCAATAAACTAATTGCATTCTCCTAATTACCCTTTCTTTTCATTTAATTTTCTATGGGAGACTGTTTCATGATAACATTAAATATAGGGTATTTTGGTAATGATCATATATAATAGGGTGAAATTAGTTAGAATTTGGTTATATTTAGACCACCAAACGTGGCTACTTTTTTTTGCTTACAACTGAGTCCAGAGGGAGTACTACTACTTTCTTCATTTCATATTGAGTGACTGTTGTGTCTCAGGCAAGTGCAACTAGTCGCATGTAGTAATAAATTGAGAGTTTAAGTCTCGATTGTCGAACACCACGAGGAATAAAGATAAGTATTAATATACTTTGGGCGTTCTTAATTATTTAAGCATTCGAATAGTTGGTTTGAATGCTTGATGAAGAAAGAAAGTGTAGAAAAGCGGTTTGAAGACAATAGAGTTAGAGCCTAAGGCCTTGTTTCGTTTATCTGTTAGTTCCTTTCTTAATCCTATTCTATCCTATTAGTCCTTTACTCTATGTTATTGACCCTTCTATCTATTAGCTCACGATCCTCAGACAGGACAATACCCTTTTTCTCCCTAAGACTAATTTTCTGAACTAACCTTTGCGGAAAACATTAAGTTCTATGATAGTCTAGGAGTTTGAATTGGTTAAAAGGTCCTATATATCCCCTTTTCGATTCCGTAATAAGTCCCTAATTCCCTTATATTTCCATTAATTAACCCCGAATCCTCCAACAGATTAATTAACTAAGGCCCCGTTCGGGTGGTTTTTGGTTTTATGTTTTGAAAATTTCAAAAACCAAATCCAATTTTAGTTTTGAGTTTTAAGTTTCATTTTGAATTTTGAATTTCAGTTTTTATTTTTATTTTTGTTTTCGAATCCCCTAATTATCTTGCAAATTAGCATTAAATCCCCAAATTTTCCAAGCCCTCATTTCGTTAACCCTTAACCATTGACAGTTCTCGAAAAGCCTCCTTTTCTAGGGTCGGCATAAAGAAGGGGTGGTCTCTTGTGCTACATACAGAAGAGGGATGAAGGGGTTACTGATGACCATCGGTGATAAGGAAATAGGAGGAGTGGGTGTTAGCGACGATGAATGAGGCATACCTGATTTGCTCGTTATTGCGATAGCGGAGAGGAGGCTGCGTTGATTACACGGGGAGATGCGGCGACACGATCGCGGTGCAAAGCAGTGCTCTGATTTCCATGCCGATGGTAGTACAGTATCTTGCTTGGCGGTTAGGAGGAGAGCTTCGTTTTTTATTGTTGGACCCACACACTCTGTCGTCCTCACCTTGAAATCCACTGTAGATTGCGTTTGAGTTTCTTGACTTTCTAGGAAAACCAGATCTGGAACACAATCCCAATAACAGGGAAGCTGGGCAACAAAAAACCCGGCTTCTGCATCCTTCCTTCACCTGAACAACAAAACCAGGGCCCACCACAGAGACAAAAAAATAGAAGAAAAAAAAAGCCGAGAGAAGAGAAGAGATGGAAGGAGAGAAAATGGTGAAGGGAGATATTCTAATGACCCAGAAGAAATCTCGGTCATAGCAGATATTGAAGAATTTGTTGAAATTGGAGGATGTGGAAACCTCATATGATGTGGTGGTAGTGAAGAAGATGAGTTGTGGGGACCCGTCGAAACAGTGGTGTCAGGCAGTAGCGTAAAAACAAAAACAACACTCACAAAACCTATTTTTATTGTTTTGGGTATTAGATAAAACTGTATTAAACTAAGTGAAATAACCAATTCAGCCCCATTTTACGAAGCAGGTTTTGTTTTTCAAATTTGACTTTCAAAACCAAAAACTCGTAACCACCCCAAACGGGGCCTAAAACATGCAATTTATTTACCTAAGGTTCCTTTATAGCCCCGTTGTAAAACCCCGGATCTTTCAAAGATAATACAACAACTCATGCATAAATAAATATGATACGATTGTAGAGCCAGAACCTGGTTTGGAGCATGAACGGGGTCAAGCTGGACTGGATAAGTCAGAATTGGGCCAAGCTGTTGGGCCGAGTTTTGCAATAAACAAGCCCAAGAGAAGCATTAGAAGGCCGGCTCGTTACCTAAGCTGAAAAGGGAGCAGAAGAGATTATCATTTAATCATTTAGGAATTAGATTAGCATTTAAATTGTTCAGTAATTATCTTTATCTTCAATTAGTTATTTTAGATAGTCTAGAATTAGTTACTAGTATTTATCTTTATCTAGTTCAGTAGTTGCAACAACTTGATAATTCATTATCCTATAATCTAGGGGTAATTGAACTCAAGTTCTATCTATATATTTTGTTTAATTCTGAATGAAAGTAAGTAGAAAAATTATCTAAAGTCTCTTTCTCTTCTAGGCTTTCCCATCTTGGGAATTCAATTCTCCTTTCCCACGTTTGCCTTGATACTGCAACCAACAAGTTCATAGTTTCCAGGAATGTGATTTTTCATGAGGATGTGTTTCCTTTTTAAGTTTGTATCCAACAATCTTGACCTTCCCTTGAATTTTTTCCCCCAAACAGTCATTCCTTCTCCTTACATAGAACCTGAAGATTCGGCCTCTATATCTGCCCCAGTTATCCCTCAGAATTCACCTATTCCTTGTGCACCAAATTCACCTGATATATCTTCTCCTAACAATTCAATAGGAACTCAGTATCACACAGAAAATTCTACCAATATTCAGCAACTTATTCCAATTAGAAGGTCCACAAGAACCCAAAAACCACCTACATATATGCAGGATTATGTTTGTCATACCTCTCATCCTATTCAGCAATATCTCTCCTATGATAAACTATCTCCTCCTTATAATCAATACATTACGCAAGTCTTAAATATCCTAGAACACGAATTTTATCATCGAGTGAGTCAAGGTACCTGAGTGGAGACTAGCTATGGCTGAAGAACTGGCAGCTTTGGATTTAAACAACACATGGACTGTTGAACCACTTCCAGAAGGCAAACATCCAATCAGCTACAAATGGTTTTACAAGACCAAGTTCAGGGCATATGGCAGTGTAGATAGATACAAGGCCAGATTGGTTGCAAGAGGTTTCACTCAACGAGCAGGCATTGATTTCACATATACCTTTTCTCTAGTGGCAAAATTGACCACTGCGCAGGTTCTGCTCACCATTGACCATTGCTGCACAGAAGCACTGTCATTTACTTTAACTTGATATCAATAATGCCTTTCTCAATGGAGAATTGCATGAGGAAGTCAATATGAAGTTACCCTTGGGATACCCAGTTGAAAACCGAGGATAGGGCTTAGTGTACAGGCTATATAAGTCACTCTATGGTTTGAGACAAGCCTCTACAAGCGGTGGTATGCCAAGTTCTCTTCCACCATCGGTAAACATGGATTTGTTCAAAGCTCTGTGAGCATTCCCTCTTCACCATGGATTACGGTTCATCATTCATTGCATTATTGGTATATGTGGATGACATCATTATTGTTGGTTCTAGTGATGTTCTCATCCAGTCCACAGTGTATGCTTGAAACACATTTCAAGTTGAAGATTTTGGATGATGTAAAATACTTTTTGGTCGTGAGATTGTTAAATCGATAAAGGCGTCAATTGTGTCAAAGGAAATATGCCTTGCAACTACTCACGGAACCTTGGTTTCTTGCGTGACAAAACCCGACTTTTGTTCCTATGGACCCTGGCTTAATTCTCAATAATACTGATGGGATTTAATTTAGGATGCTTCGGCCTATAGAAGGTTAATTGGCAGATTGATTTACCTCACCATTTCCAGGCCTGACATTGCTTACTCAGTCAACAAGCTCAATCAATTTATGAGCAAGCCTCGAGTTCCTCATCTACAGGCTTTGCACCAGTTGCTCAGATACGTCAAAAGCACTCATGTCCTAGGCATTTTCTTCTCTGCTCATTCTTCTCTTCGAGTATCTGCTTATGTAGATGCAGATTGGGAAAGTTGTGTTTCCACTAGGCGATCCATAACTGGTTTTTGCATCTATCTTAATGTCATCATAAGTTGGAAGTCTAAAAAGCAAGTAACAATTGCTAGGAGCTCTGCAGAAGCAGAATACAGAGCTCTGGCAACCTTAACATCTGAGCTTCTTTGGATCAAACAGTTGCTTCGTTCGTTTAAAGTCACCACTGATGGGGTTATGGTGTTCTGTGATAGTAAATCTGCAATTCAAATGGCTAGCAATCCTACTAGTAATGAAAGATCCAAGCATATTGATAAAGATTGTCATTTCATTCGAGAATATGTGTAATCTAAGTTTATCAAATTGATTCATATTGGATCTAAAGAACAGTTAGCCTCTCTGACCAAAGCTCCCCCTAAGCCTTTATTTGAGTCTTTGATCTCCAAGATGGGACTTCTCAATATTTATGTCCCACCTTGAGAGGGGTATCAGACTTAGCATTTATTTAATAATCGTTAATTTTAGTTAGTCAGTTATGTAAAAACTGTTACAAACGGTTTGAGTTTGTTAAGTAGTTAGCGAGTTGAATTCACGGTTAGTTTCTCTCTTACTGTTGATCAAGCCAGGCTACAAGCTATGTCCTTCTTCTTTGTAATCGAGTTTTCATTTTCTACATTTAGAAATGGAATCAGATCTTCGATTCTCAATGTTTCACTCTCAGATTCAATGTTAACAGGTTGTTCTGACTTCAACTTTCACCTCAGATTTTTTCAACTTCTTTAGCTCAACTTCAAAGAAAATAAGACAACTTAAAAAGAGCATCTTATTGGGAAAAACTCAAGTCCCACATAGACTAGAGGTAAGGCCTAAAAAGAGTTTATTAGTAAATAACACCCCTCACCTTATAAGCCGGTTTTGTAAGGATGAATTATGCCCAAAAAAATCATAATATGGTATCAAAGCCTATCCTAAATCCATGGGCCACCCACTGCATTATATACACACACCAAGCCCAATAGTGCTGAGCGTGAGAGGGTGTATTGGGAAAAAATCTCAAATCCAACATAGACTAGAGATAAGGTTTCAAAAGAGCTTATAATGCCTAGACAATCCTCATCTTACAAGCCAGTTTTGTAAGGATGAGTTAAACCTAAAATCCTAATATGGTATCAAAGCCTATCCTAGATCCATTGGGCCACCCACCGCATTATATCTGCGCGCACTAAGCCCAAAAGTCTTTGGGCATGGCGGAGTGTATTGGGAAAAACCCAAGTCCCACATAGACTAAAGGTAAGGCCTAAAAAGAGTTTATAAGTAAATGACACCCCTCATCTTACAATTCGGTTTTATAAGGATAAGTTAGGCCCAAGATCCTAATACATCTTCAATTTTTGTTTATCAACCTGATTTGACTGCTAAATAAATCTCAGTAGTAACTAAATGCCAAATGCGTCACGTTTAACTAAATTTTGTTGCACACAACAGTTTACCTTGGCAAGTGGTTTCAGGGAATGAGTACAAAAGCAGAAGCAAACAGCAATAGTAGAAACTCAACACTTTCAAGAACAAAATGGGGGAAGGGGTAGAGCACGCTGGTCAAACAATCAATCTGGAGAAAATTTCGTATCAATGATGGCAATTTCAAGGACAAACAAAATTTGGCAATATTTCCTATTTCGGATATTTTATGTCTTTATATGAAATCGATTTAAAAAAAAATTGATTATTTAACCTAATTACAATAAATGTAGATTTTTTAAAATCAATTTTAGGAGATTAAGTTTCATGTTTTATATAATTTTGATGGAAAATCGAAATTAATGGATTAGTTGCCAGTTAAAAAATGTTATAATATAAATATCATTAAATATCACATTTAATTCTTGATCATTTGAAAATTACACATCAGCGAATTGTTGCTAACTTGGTCGTACACCTCATTAATGTATTTACACATCAATATAATTACTCTTTATAGCATTACACGTAGATAAGTATTAATTACAGTTTTCATGAGAGGTTGTCATTTGGAGATTAATTCAACGAGGTTATTCTGAATTGTATATAGTATCGATAGATAGATAGATTTATTTTTATATGGTATAATTTGTTTGTAATGATATTGCTATCTGTACTCAGGATAAACTTTATTTATTCTCTAAGAGCAATATGACTTTTGAGCGTTGAATTCACATGATAAAATTCTGCTGCACTCGTGCAGGCAGAGAAGAAACTAGCAACTCACATAAAAGATATCCTGATGAAACTCGACTTTGGAAGGCGCAAAGTTTCCAAGGAAGACCTGTTGAAGATTCAAGGATTTTGAAAGAAAATCTTCAGCAAGATAAAAATAAATTCATTGGTAGACACACTTATGCATTATCTGGCTCATCCATACATACTTCCAGAAGAGAAGTGGGGAAAGAAAATGCAGATGGAGAGAATCTATTGGTATATGGTAAATAGTATGGCAATGAGCTGTCTTGGTCGAGGATGAGAGGCACAAAGACTTTTTGTAGGCTACTGCTACAAAGACATGGATAAGAGTCATAAGTCACAAGACTATTGTATCTGCGACCCATTGCTTGTTTTTGTTTACTTTTGCTTTATTGATTTACATATTAGTATATCAGAAATGATATTTAGACACCGTTTTTTCTCACACCGTATTCAACACCGTATACTTTAGTCATTCGCGCGTGGCCTTTTGTTTTGTTATTTCGTTCCCGCTCAGTCCATTTTCACTTTGTCACGTCTCCCTCGTCTTGCTCTCTCTCTCTCTCTCTCGCACTGCACACAGCGACGGCGACGGTGTGTCCTCTGCCACCCGCCGCACCTCTCTTCCCTCTCAGTCTCCGTCGTCTCGTCTCGTCCCCTCCCCTGATACTCCCACGATCTTTGTTCTCTCGTCGTCGCTTTGTTTCTCGTGAGTCCACCGCTGACGGTAGTCGTTCATGCCGCACACATGCGCCCAGCCGTTGCACGCCACGATCTGAAGCAGAACGCATCCCCCTGTCGTCGTCGTCCGTGGAGCGTGGACACCAAAACGCCGCTGCTGCTGCTGTCACCAAAACCATAGTTGAAGTTGTTCAGGTCTTTATTTTTCCCTTTTTTATTTTCTTTGATTTGATCTGACGGTTTTGATTTGTTTGAGTGCATCTTCAGTTTCGATTTTTATTAATTTATTTTTGGTAAAGATTTTGATTAGGAGTTTAGGAAATAAGTTAATTTGAATTAATTAATTTTAACATATTTAATTTTTATTTGTTTCGGGTGTTATCTCAGCTGGAGCTGGAGTTGGAGTTTTTTGAATGAAAACAAAAAGACTAGATTTACAAAATTGGTTTACTGATTTTGATCTTTTTAGTGAAGTTGAAATTACTTTTGTTCTAGGTAGAATTTTAGTTAATAAGCTAGTTTAATTACTTGGAGGGTTGTTTGCTGTGGTGATTAATTGGGGTATGTATTGTTAATGGAATTTACTTTGTTATGTTGTGGTGAAGAAATTTGTTTTGTGAAGCTTACTTTACTTGCTAATAAGTTCTTGAGATAAGTTGTGTAATTGTATGAACAATAAATGCATCTTGCTTTACGTGTTAATATGGGATTTGGTTGTGTATCTTTGTGGGAATTCCTTGCTTTTCATTTGCATTTATGTGTTTGGGTGTGTTACATTTTTTTAATGCTATGGTAAAAGAGGGATTTAGTTGCGATTGTGTACTTTGTTGGGTTTCAGATGTGCCACAAACATGGTGTGATGCATAGGGATCTTAAGCCTGAGAACTTTTTGTTTGCGAATAAGAAGGAAACAACACCTCTGAAAGTTCCCGAGCCCTAATTTGTCCTGTGGAATTTCATTTTTTTTACTCCTTTGTCCCTGCATCTGTTTTTCTCCTTGACATCCCCAATGTTAGTTGTAGATACTTCCTAGGGTTTTTTCTTTCTCCTTTTTGATCCCTTTTTTTTGTTTTCATGAACTTACCTCGCTGCTTCATTTTCTTATGCTGGCAGATTGAATTTTTGTATTTTTTTTAATTTATATATCTTTGGAGTTAGGAGGTTGTTTGTATGAGATATTGGAATATTTGTTAAAATTTGGGTTTTGTGTTATTATTGGCATTGGATTTTCCTGAAAATGCTTTAAGACAATTGGTTTAATGGTGTGCATTAGTAGATATTGATGGAAGGCACTCACTACCATCCTGGATGCCTAAAGGTTGTGTCCAAGTGTGTGTATGAATGTAAAGAAACATATCTTTGGTGTTTCTATTAGTCCTTTGTTGTATGCTGCAAGATACCTACAATGAAATGTGTCTTGATGTTGATGTTTGATTATGGGAATATGTGTGTGTGTGTGAATATTCTTAATGACTTGCTATTGTCTCATATTGAGTTGAATGAGAGAAAGCTGATTGCTGTTAATCCAAAGGGTGATATAGTTTGTTTGTTTGCAATTTGTTCACTTGTTGTCTCCATATTAATTTGGATTGGTGGCATTGTCTGATGTATTGCTTGAGCATGGCACCACCAACAAAGAAACAGCGGGCTAGTAGCTCAAAGGATAAAAAGTAAGGAACTGATTAATTTATTGTATTTACATGAGTGCAAATTAATTGGCAATGACATAAATTTTATTTGAACTTATCGAGTGCGTTTGAGGCATGCGTGTGCTCCATGCGAGTTGTTTGAAGTCAACAAGCATTTGTGAGGCGAGAGAGCCCAAATTGAGGCGACCCACTTTCAAGTGGGTTGTAAACATGCTAGGATAATTTCCAAATTTCTTCTCTTTTGTTGTCTGAATTAGCTACTAGGTGGGATGAGCAGTGTCGGGGTTTTAGAGTAGGGGTTGAAAGTGCGATTTAGGCCTATCGATGTATGTTTTGCACTAGGACTTCCTATTGTGGGCGAGGAGTTGGAAGCCGATGAGCAGCGGTGAAAGTAGTACATTGTCTTTGTTTGGAGAAGGCGATGTAACAATAGCTTCAATTGTTGATAAACTTGTAGAGTGTGATGAGGATGATGTATTAAATTTTTGTAGACTTTATATACTATTGTCGTTTGGAGAGTTTTACTTTCCCGGTCAGGAAAGCGTATATATTGTGGTTACATTAAGTATTTAGATAACCTACAGTCCCTTCATTATGTATAAGTGGGGACAAGTCGTGCATAAGTTTGTAGTTGCAAGTTTGAAGAAAGTGTGTTACATCGTGAATGAAGGAAAAAATGTTTACGAAACCCATTTAAGAGGATGTCTGGTATCTTCTGGTATATATTTGTTCGTGTGTTATATGTGTTTTGTTATTTTTACATATACATACATGTATTAAGTATATTAATATTTTTGTAGATTTGGGCCTTCAACCACTTGTCTTTGGGAAACACGACATGCCTCATAGGTACCGTTTCCCTGTTTTTGAATTGGCCAAATATGCGTTGCAAGATCAAAACAATACAAGATGCATTTATTGAAATGTGGTAAGCATGATTATTATTTGTTTGTAGAACATGTTGAAAACTTATATACAATGTGTATTTGATGTGCTTTTTGTGTTGCAGTGGCGAAAACATAACGGCAAGCTGGTGAGGAGCTACGGTTTGGCGTGATCGAGAGATGCCTTAGAGGATGCAGAACACGGTATGTTCGTGTTTGAGTATCGGCATTTAGTAGTGGAGCACCCGGCATTCTCAAGAAAGAATTTCTATTCTTGAGGCGGATGTCAAGATGCTAAAAGATCGACCGATCAAGGACCGAACCCCATGATGCATCCCCATTGATTCCATCTCCTCACATTGATGTTCTTTGTTGAGGTTGGCGATGAAGTTGCTTATGCATCCCCATTGATTCCATCTCCTCACTGCGATATTCTTTGATGAGGTTGTCGACGCATTATTGAGTACTCCTACGGCGTGTCATGGTGAAGATGGTGAATACTCCACTTATATTAGTCAAGCCTAGATTGCTCGACATTAATAATATATTATATCTTGCCACCATTGTCTTCATGTTTTCAAATTTTATTTTAAGTTTTACGCACAAGTTATGTTCGTTGAAATTGATTTTCCAAAAATTAAACCTGCGGTAATCTTTGATCTTGTGGCGTTAGTGAGTACTCTAAGAGGCGTGATGGTGAAGATGGTGAAGGTGGGGATGGTGAAGGTGGGGATCTTTGATGGTGATCAACAAGGAAATGAGGATGGTGGGGATGGTGAAGGTGAAGGTGAAGGTGGGGATCTTGATGGTGATCAACAAGGAAATGAGGATGGTGGGGATGGTGATGGTGATGAAGAAGGAAATAGCGATGGTGAAGCGGGTGATAAATCAAACATCATGACAAGAGTTAAACAAAACCCAAGGCGGCGTGTGCAAAGTATGTCAACTAAGAGTCCATTCATGCACCACGTATATGACAAGGAAAAAGGACTACCATGCAAAGAGCAACCTGACAAACTACGAAAAGCATAAGCGTCTCTTGGGTTATGTTGAAGACTTGTAATCTTTTGAGTTGTTTGGGCCGTTGATACTTTGGGCTGTTGTTTTTGACTTGTAATATTTTGGGCTATTGTTTAAATACTTATGTGATGAATTACATTTAGTAGTAGTATGTTTGTGTAAAGTTATGTAAAGTTTCCATTTAGGTAATCTATGAGCGAAAGGTTATGAATTACATTTGGTATTCTTGTGTTTGTGTAACAGGTTAACATGGTGTGTGTAAGTGGTTTCTGAGGTATGTGTAAGTGTGTAAGTGGTTACTTGAGGATGGTATCGCCAAGTTATGCAAGTGGTTAGCAGGCTTTGTGTAAATGGTTAACACAGGTTATGTAAGTGGTTAACAAGAGTTCTGTAAGTGGTTAACAACTTTTAACCACTTAAGCCGTATTTTTGTCAGAGGTTAATAGGTTCCTGTAAGTGGTTAACACAAGTTATATCAATGGTTAACACATGTTGTGTAAGTAGTTAACGCTACATGATCTTTGAGATGCAGTGTAGTTGAAGTGGTTATGAGGCTTTACTGTATTTGGTTAACACATGTTGTATAGCCCAGTTAACAGAGCTTTTGTAGGAATTGAATGTAAACAACTTTACGACCATATATGAAACTTCATCAATCTTGCGACTTCTATGACGAGAAATAGACAAGTCCATGGAAAAATCTCGTACTACGGTGGAACACAATAAATTCTTAGAGGATATGTGTAAGTGGTTAACAATAGTTGTGTAAGTGGTTAACACGCGGCGTTGTGTAAGTGGTTAACACAGGTTATGGGCCAGTTACCAAGAGTTACGCAAGTAGTTAACGAGGCTTTGTGTAAATGGTTAACACAGGTTATGTAAGTGGTTAACAAGAGTTACGTAAGTGGTTAACAACTTTTAACCACTTAAGCGATATTTTTGTCGAGAGGTTAATAGGTTCTGTAAGTGGTTAACACAAGTTATATCGATGGTTAACACGTGTTGTGTAAGTGGTTAACACTACATGATCTTTGAGATGCGATGTAGTTGAAGTGGTTAACAGGCTTTACGTAGTGGTTAACACATGTTGTATAAGTTATGAGGCTTTTGTAGGAATTGAATGTAAACAACTTTACGACCATATATGAAACTTCATCAATCTTGCGACTTCTATGTGAGAAATAGACAAGTCCATGGAAAAATCTCGTACTACGGTGGAACACAATAAATTCTTAGAGGATATGTGTAAGTGGTTAACAATAGTTGTGTAAGTGGTTAACCACGAGGTTATGGGCAGTTACCAAGAGTTACGTAAGTGGTTAACTTGAGGCTTTGTGTAAATGGTTAACACGAGGTTATGTAAGTAGTTATGAGCGGTGAGATGCGATGTATTGGTTAACAGGCGTTCGTTCAAGCCAATCAATTTCGCTTAAGCGAATTATGCAGCAAAATTCATTGAATTTGTTTTACGATATTTTAAGCAGCGAACCACTTTCGCCAGCGTCAAAATACAAAGGCTGGAAGGTGCATATTGACCAAATTTAGCTCAGCGTAACTCACTCGCTTAGCGCATGACACAAAGGCGCAAGGTGCAACCAAATTTGTATGGCGAAAGTTGCTCGCTTAGCGTATGACACAAATTTTTTACACCGAGTGTCGACTAATTTTAAGCAAGCGAATACAACTTCGCTTAAGCGCGAGAAAATTAAATTTTGGCACACCACTCGTGAGTGGTTTTAAACAAGCTTATAAAACAGTATAAATCACGTGAGACTCCCGTTCCCTCTTTCCCTCTATATCCCTTTCCTCGCTTTTTGTTTGTTTTTATTTTAATTTTCCCTCTGTACACTTCACGAACAGCAAACTGCTCCTCTTTCATCGATCCCTATCCACTTTCCTTCTTCATCGATTTCACGAACGACAAGCGAGAGCATTTACTGCTCTTTCTTCATCGATCCACATCCATTTTCTTCTTCATCCATCCTTTTTTCCTTCATTCACGCACGCCAAAATGAGCTTTTCTGCTCCTTCTTCATCGAGCGTGAATTCACACGCAGACATGGAGGATTTACTATGAGAGAGAAGATTTGCATAGCGAAGCGATTTGTTGCTCCTCCTTTATCCATCCTCTTTTTTTCTCCCGCTTATAGAGACGATTTTGCTGCTGCTTCACCTCTGTTTTTCTGCAACTCATGAATCATTGATGGGCATCCAGATTTTATAGCTGAGAATTGCTACCTTGGGGTTAGTATTGCATAAATTCTTGTGTTTGCTTCATATATAATTTACATTGTTGTAAGTTTTACAATACTTTAGAGTAAGTGTTTGAATGTTTCTTTAAATAATGATCTTAACTAAATGCCATTATACCCTTCTCCATTAAGCTCCATTAAAGAACTTGAGATGTAAAGCGTGTGGAAATGGTTATGATGAGTTACGTAAGTGGTTAGCTGGGCTTGTGTAGGTGGTTAATGTAAGTTGTGTAAGTGGTTAACTTGATTTTGAAGTAAACATCTGCATTCTGCAGTGATCATGGGTGAGGATTAATCTGGATAATATTCATTATGAACAAGCTTGGTTATATTTTGTTGTCTTCCCATGGAGTTCACTTTGCATTTGTTATTATTGCATTTGGTGAGTTTAGTATTTATTCCTTGAATCTAAACAGAACAAACATAATGTTTTGTTTTATACACATTGCAAAGCGCTTAGCTATTCAATTATAGAGTTGTCTTGAGGCTCATCTCCATGTTATAATTGTGGCATAACTTATGAACAATTTGATTTTGGTTTATTGTGTAGATTTGGTGTGGCACCTCCAATTGAAAGTTGATGGATAATTCAAATAATTTGGGTACTTGTCATGATCTTTGATGGTGTAGTTGATGGCTTTAATGTTGAAGATGCAAGTTGGGAGCCTACATCGGTGAGATGTTTTACTTACGTAGATATGGATACATGTCATGGCATTGATGGTGAAGCTAATGTAGTTGATGACTTTAATGGTGAAGATGCACATTGGGAGCCTCTGGCCGAGGATGTGTTTTTCTTCTTTAGATGAGTTGAAATCATTTTATGCAAATTATGCTCCTGAAAAGGGTTTTGGCTGGAAGATCAGAACATCAAAAAAAGGCCAGAATGAGGAGATAAAGTACATAATATTGTCATGCGCAAGAGAAGGAAAAGGTGTGTCAGACAAATCATGTTCGTTGAAGGCGCTTAGGCAAAGCAAAAATTGTCGACAAATATTACGACTAAGTTGGCAAAAGATGGATTGTGGTACATTAACAAGTTTGAACCTAACCACACTCATGAGATTAGCAGACAAAGTCAAGGATGTTCAAGGCTAACAAGAATTTGAACATGCATGTAAGGAGAACAATTCAAATCAACGATGATGCGGGGTGAGGATCAGCAAGACTTTCCAATCTCTTATTCTTGCAGCGGTGGAGGCCATGAAAATATAACATTTTTACGAAAGAGATGTGAGAATTATGTTAACACTACATGGCGCTCCATTGGAAAAGAAGGTGATGGCAAAGCCTTGATAAGGTATTTTTGTCAAATGAGGGAACAAAATACAAGTTTCTTTTATGATATAGACTTGGATAGCGATTTTCATGTAAAGAAGCGTGTTTTGGGTGGCGCAAGTAGGGCTGCATATGAATCTTTTGGAGATGTTGTGACCTTTGACACAACGTATTTGACCAATAAATATGACATGCCCTTTGCTGCATTTGTCGGTGTGAATCATCATGGCCAGTCAACTTTACTTGGATGTGGTTTGCTTTCATCGGAAGACACAGAGTCATTCGTGTGGCTTTTCCAATCTTGGCTTCATTGTATGCTGGGAAAGGCCCCTACGGGTATTTTGACTGACCAATGTAGGGCTATGAAAAATGTCATTCAGTTGGTCTTCCCCAACATTCGACATAGGTGGTGTTTATGACATATAATGAAAAAAATCCCGGAAAAGCTAAGTAGATATGGTGAATATAAAAAGATCAAGAGTTTGATGAAAGAAGCGGTTTATGATACATTGACACCGGCCGCATTTGAAGAAAAATGGTGTTCTTTTGTGCAGAAATTTGGGCTGGGAGATAATGATTGGTTGAGTGGGTTTGTACCACGGACCGTCATAGATGGGCACCGATTATCTTTGAAGAAATGTTTTTAGGCGGTATGTCGACAACCTGAAGTGAGAGCATACATGCTTTCTTTGATGGATATATCAATTCCACTACCCGGTTGCATCAATTTGTAAAGCGATATGATAATGCCCTTAAAAGTAAGCGAGAGAAGGAATTTGAAGCTGATTTTCGATCATTGGATACAACAATTCCTGTTTTCTTCCTAAATCGATCAAAAAGCAATTCCAGGTGAATACACTCATGCCAAGTTTAAGGAGGTTCAAAGCGGAATTTAGGGTAAAGTTAATTGTCTTTGCATTCTCAAAGACTATGGAGGTAGCGTTACTACATACCATGTCTTGGAGGATTTGTTAGTTGAAGATAGAACAAAGAAGCGTGCACTGTGAAGTTGTTTTTAATCGTGACAATCATGATGTGATCTGTGAATGCTCGTTGTTTGAGTTTAGAGGTATTTTGTGTCGTCATGTGTTATGTGTCTATACCCAAGAAAGGGTGCAAAACGGGCCATTGAAGTATGTTTTGGCAAGATGGAGCAAAAATATCAAAAGGAAGCATTGTTATATTAAGAGCGACTACGGTGTGAAGGAATTGAGGCCCTGAATGGGCCAGGTTTGACAATTTGTGCAAGCATTTCTATGAGGTTCTTTGAATTGGGCAGAGTCTGAAGATGCAACTAAGGCGCTCCATGATAATCTGCATGAATTTATATCTAATTTGCCCTCCAAAGATGCTACGACAAATCATGTTAACCATAGCTCAAATGATGACTCGACTCCAAATAATATTACCAGGAGAGATGAAAACGTTATTCCTGCAATTCGCAGTCCATTGCGAGTGAAAGCGTAAAGGTCGTCCTCCAGCAAGCGAGAAAAATATCTGTAGTTGACAAAGTTGTCAAGAGGTTGAGGAAGCGAACCAAGCGAAGTGATGATCATGAGACTACTAGGGTATGTTTTTTCCCTTGAGATTTTATGTGTTAACCGTGTCCGCCACATCATTTACCAGAAAACTTAAGCCAGTTAACCAGTTACTGCAGAAACTGTCAGTTTTTGTAACATCCTCTAAAAACACATGTATTCTTTCAAGCGATAATGAATGAGTACCTTTGTATCTTACATTTTTGTCCAAATGTGTTGCAGGCCAATGTAGGAAGGGTGGATAATGAGAGCACAAGCAATATTCATGTAGAATCATCTGTTGAGGTCGTGACTGGTGGAGATTTGCTTGATGCAAGTACCGTGGTTCGTGTCCATTATAAGAGTGTGCTAAATATGTACTGAATTTGTGGTTTGGTTTATTGTAGTATTTTACTTGTGGTCTTTCTCTATCTGAGGCATCTAATTGTGTGTAATATTGAGCAAATATAGAAAGCTGTCGATTTTCCAAGTCCAAAACACATGTATTGTGTACTGTTATAATGTTATGTATTCTTCCTAACAGTAAAGAAGGAGTACTATTGCATCTTACATTATTTTTTGCAAATGTGTTGCAGGCCAATGGTGGGAGGGTGGATAATAAGAGCCTGAGCAATATCCGTGTAGAATCATCTGTTGAGGTCGTGGCCAGGTGGAGATTTCTTTGGATGCAAATGCCGTGGTTCGTGTCCATTATAAGATTGTGCTATATGTGTAGAATTTGTGGTTTGGTTTATGTGTAGAATTTGTATAATTTGATGGTTTTATGTGTTGGGTCATAGAGTTTCTGGATAACTCGCATGTACTATTTGTTGAGGGAAACCTAAAATTTTACAGGATCCAAATATTGTATACACAGACTCGTTATGTGTACTTTATTGACCAAATATTGGTCTTTTATTTGAGATTCTTATATGGTGTTGTGCCCAAGAGTTTCCGGATAACTGGCATGTACTATTTGTTGAGGGAAACCTAAAATTTTACAAGATCCAAATATTGTATACACAGACTCATTATGTGTACTTTATTGTCCAAATATTGGTCTTTTATTTGACATTCTTATATGGTGTTGTCCAGGTTGAAGGTAATTTGTCATACATGGATCTCTTGATCTCTGAAATAGACTTTACAGGATCCTCGCAATTCAGTACAAATTGGTGACAATTTGATCGTCGAGGAAACCTAGGAAGATTAAGCACTTTATGGGTTTTTTTTTGTTGTTGTGTGGCATATGTATTTTGAGAACGCTTGTGACATATTTGTATGGGTTGGAAGATACTTTTTGCATGACGGTATGGTGTCTTCAAGTCTTCTGTTTTACTCGTTAATATCGTGGTGTGTTGTTTAGGGACCGCCACTTTACTAATGAATATTTATTGGTGAGTACAGGTTAGTCGGAGCATAACTTTGCTTTGTGTCGCTTTTTGTATCACATGTTTGCATCACAGATCATTCCTTCCACATGTTTGCATCATTCGAGGACATGGGCTGCGGTCCTACAAAGGATGTAGGGCTTTTTGTACTGTCTGCAGATTTAGGGCTTTTTGTACACTGCGAATGATTTAAAGAAGTGTATTTAGATATAGATATACAACCCTATGTAAATGGTTCTTTATGAACTTAATTTATAAAGTATTCATAGCGTGGTTAACGATTTGCAAACATGGTTAACAACTACATGGTTAATGTCTTATCTCGATGATTATTGAATTATTGACAACGCATTGAAAACAACTTAGATGCTTCAAGCAAAGCCTCGATCATTGAAGAGCGCAAAGTTTGATAAAGTTCCATATATGGTTAGAAAATTGTTTACATTCAACTCCTACACAAAGCTTGTTAACAATATACACAAGCGTGTTAACCACTTAAACAACATGAGTGTACCAAGCAATATTTACAAACACGAAATTAAAAAAAAATACAAAAACTACAACTACTAAGAGCAATAAAGATAAGGGATGAGAAGTAATCAGTCTCACGAGGATGTCGTCCATGAACTCCTCTTCATTCGACTCCTCTCCACCATCATCTCCAACTTGTCCTTGACTTGTCCTTCATTTCGACTTCTTCCACATTTTACGCCCCCTCAGAAAAAATTGGGTATCCTCAGGCCATGCAACATGTCGACAAACATATCTGGTGTGGGCCATGAAAGCAGTTAGCATCTCCTTGATCTTGATGCAGAAATAAATCGTTGGAAGGAATCATTTAAGCTTGTATCGCCTATGGTTGGCGACTGTTCTTTGCTCGATATGAGTGAGATGGCGATGGCGAGTCTCCATTGGATTCATTGAAATCATTGGAAATGCCCTAGCAGTCTGAGTTAGGTGAGCTTTCTCAAGTTCTTGCTCTGTTTGGATTGAGGCAATAATTCTTGATAAAACTAGCATTGATCGGCATCCTCGACTTTGTTTTTGGATTGCTCGGGACATCAACACCATGGGCCAAGCATAATCCAGGTAATCAATCTTGGAAAGCCCAATGGTTTTGAGCCTACTCTGAAAGAACAAATTGATGTATTTCAGAGAGATTATAGCGGCAATATCGACTTTCCATTTACGATAAAACCACATATGAGATAAGCTCGCGGGATTGGGACGTCAGAAGTGTGAGAGTTAGGAACTATGTTGGAAAGCATGAAGCTAGTCCAAATTTGAGCAATTGTTCTCATATCACATCTTTTAATTCTCAATGGTTGACCTTGCGCATTTTCCACATATGACCTTCCAGGAATGCACAAGTTGTCGACCACGTCCCTTCGACCATCCTCGTAAAGTATTTACATTTGTCAATCAGTCTACGATATGTACACTTGTCACCCTCTTTTACATTAAGGATTCCCCAAAAAATCACTTATAGCTTTACGATCATAGGAACCCGGTTGCCCACCCCACATAGGATTTTACGGCTTTGTCTCCTCTTTTCACCCGGCCAAGCATTTGCGTAAAATTCTTTGACAATCGGATCATTCTGAGCTCGGAGGTGTAGCGGCTTCTCCCATTTTCTTCTTTTGATCTCATTCATAAATTCATCATGCTCTCCTCCTCCAACACAACCTTGCGTTCACACAATAAATCCCGTGTCTCAAGTGTCATGAACCTTTGTTTATGCAGCGCACGTCAAGAATCTTCTTTTGTCAAGTGGCTCCATAGGCATTTGCGGAAGCTGCGTTAGTTCTTCCAACGGTTGATCATCATCGAAGCTGCCGGATGCTTTGCCCTTCCTTTTCTTGCTACGTGGTATTTGGTGAGCTATTTTCTTTGGAGGCATCTGAAATGTTTCAAAACAATGCAAAGTGCAATAACAAGTTAGACAATCAAGCAGTGATTTTTGGATGCCAACAAGTTATTTGCTTAACCAAATTTGACAATTTTTAACATTGTGCCCCAATTTCAAACAACACTTTCAACAACACCCTCAATCCCTCTTTTTCAATCTCA
The DNA here is from genome assembly GCA_037113605.1 of Calophaca sinica. Classification (NCBI taxonomy): domain Eukaryota; kingdom Viridiplantae; phylum Streptophyta; class Magnoliopsida; order Fabales; family Fabaceae; genus Calophaca; species Calophaca sinica. The sequence continues at coordinate 151,911 of JBAFXK010000057.1, read as the reverse complement.
AATCCCTAATTTCATCTGTTTGCCCCAAACCCAACAAAATTTCGGAAATTGTAAAGACATGCATGTGGGTTGTGGGAATCCATACAAACATTGAAGCATGAACAAAGTGACATAAGAAGGAATGTCAAGCATTCATCAAAACAATCCAACATTTGCCACAATCTTAGGCAAAGATCAACCGAACAAGTGAGAACAATAGTCAAAATAGTGGGTTACATTTCGAAAATACACCCAAAATTAGAACAAACCAATTCCAGAACCAATAATCCCAACCTAATTTCAAAGAACAAGCCACTCAAAATCACAAAATTCAGAAAAAATAACAATAAAAATAAACTTCACAAGCCTACTTACTTGAAAACTGAAAATGAAGATGAGAATGACGTATTTGCAACTGAAGATCGTGTTCCTTTGAACGTCAGAAGAGACTAACGAGAAAGATGAAGAGGAATGAGAGAGGGTTTGGGGGTGGAGAATGACAAAACTGAGACGAGAGGGAAAGAGGTGAGGGACGGTCAAAGTGAGTGAAATGATGAAATGCAAAGGAATACCCTGTTCGTGCGTTGGGTTTTTCTTTTAAGACTCAAAATTTTAAAACTCTAAACACCTATTCCACTCGCTCAGCGAGTTTTAAGCAGTCTTGAAATTTCAATTTCTGCGCTAAGCGAAGTTGTATTCGCTTAAGCGAAAATTAGTCGGTTTCTGGATGTAAAAAATTTGTGTCATACGCTAAGCGAGCAACTTTAAACTGCTTGAAATTTGGTTGCACCTTGCAGTCTTTGTGTCATGCGCTAAGCGAGTGAGTTATGCTTGAGCGAAATTTGGTCAGAATATGCACCTTCCAGTCTTTGTATTTTGACGCTGGGCGAAAGTGGTTCGCTTAAGCGAAAATATCAGAAAACAAATTCAATGAATTTTCTTTGCATAATTAAGCAAGCGAAAATGATTAACGAGCGAGCTGTTAACCAATACAACGCATCTCACGATTCATTAACCACTTACATAACCTGTGTTAACCATTTACACAAAGTCACATTAACCACTTACAGAACTCTTGGTAACCACTTCCATAACCTGTGTTAACCACTTACACAACGCGTGTTAACCACTTACACAACTATTGTTAACCACTTACACATATCCTCTAAGAATTTATTGTTCCACCAGAGTACGAGATTTTTCCATGGACTTGTCTATTTCTGTCATAGAAGTCGCAAGATTGATGAAGTTCCATATATGGTCACAAAATTGTTTACATTCAATTCCTACAAAAAGCTTGTTATCCCATCAATTCCTACAAAAAACATACAAATATTATCAAGGGATTTATCCCATCACGTGTTAACCACTTACAGAACACGTGTTAACCACTTCTGAAAGCACATTAACCACTTACAAACTACTGTGCATCTCACTTCAAAGTTAACCACTTACGTAACTCGTGTTAACCACCTACACAACATGAGTTAACCACTTACGAAAGCTTTGTTAACCACTTGCATGAATTCGTGATACTATCACTGTTAACCACTTACACAACTCCTGGTAACCACCTACACAACATGTGTTAACCACTTACGTAAACCTTGTTAACCACTTCAAAAGACACTTTGCATCTCAGCTGGCAATTTGTGTTAACCACTTATACAACACGTGTTAACCATCTACACAACATGTGTTAACCACCTAAACAACATTGAAGGCGTAGGAGAATTTTCCATGGACTTGTCTATTTACGTCATTAAAGGCGCAATGTTGATGAAGTTCCATATATTATCAAGGGATATTGTTTACATTCAATTCCTGCTCATTATGAAGGATTTATCACATCATGGAATGAAAAGTTATCAGCCCTACAAGCCTGTTAACCACTTACACAACTCACTGTTAACCACCTATGCAACATGTGTTAACCACTTACGAAAAGCTTTGTTACCTGATAACAACTTACACAACGCGTTACCACTTGCACACGCTTTGCATATCACGGCGTTAACCATTTACATAAACCACTAACCACTTAACCAACCATGCATCTCAATTCAAAATATATACCACTTACAGAACCCCTGTTAACCATATACGCAACATGTGTTAACCACTTAAAGAAAGCTGTTAACCACCGCCTGCAACGTAATTCACTTAAAATTGTTAACCACTTACACGGACCACAGTAACCACTTACACAGGACCACATTAACTCTGTTACCGCAGACACTACTACCAAATGTGATTCATAACCATAATTTGATACATTACTGAAATGGAAACTTGACATAATTGTTGACAAATACTGTTAACTTTACATAATTGTTCAACTAACAACCCAACAGAATGCCATCAAGTGATTTATACATACTACAATATATACCATCACATAAGTATTTAAAACAACAGCCCAAAAGTTGCTAACGCAAGTAGCTCCAAACAACTCAAAACATTCTAAGTCTTCAAAACAACCAAAAAGATGTTATGCGTTCTTTGTAGTTTGTCTTGTAGTCCTTTGCATTGCAGTCCTTTTTTTCCTTGTCATATATGTGTGCATGAATGGACTGTTAGTTACCACACTTTGCACACGCCTCCTTGGATTTTCTTTAACTCTTGTCGTGATGTTTGCTTTCTCACCATGTTCACCATCTTTCTTTCCTTCTTGACCACCATCACCATCCCCACCATCTTCATTTCCTTCTTGATCACCATCACCATCCCCACCTTCACCAACTTCATGATCATCATTACCAACACCACCTTCACCATCTTTACCATGGCCAGTAGGAGTACTCACTAATGCGTCAGCATCAGCATTACCTGCAGGTTTAATTTCTGGAAAAATCAATTTCAAGGAACATAACTTGTGCAGAAAACTTAAATATAAATTGTATTTAACCTTGCCTATAAATATAGTACTTCTTAACAAATTGCTTTTAGCTATATCTATAGGACTGCCTTTACATGGAATTGTTCATAATGATTGCACACTTCCCAGTTGGTCAAAATGCACTTCAAACCAAAATCAGCATGAATTACCTCCTTGAGTTTTCTTACGCAGCATGACTTATAAAACCATAGTTTGGCTTTTCCAAAGAAACCAAATGGACATTTATATTAACCAACAACTAAATGAGGTATTTATATAGCAAAATCAGCTAGGTAAGAATGTCAAATGGTAAGATGATTCCGTGGCCTAGAAGGCTACAATACGACTGCATTATGAAAAATTAATATAAGTGGAGTAGTCACCATCTTCACCATGGCCTTGTAGTAGGAGTACTCACTAATGCGTCAGCGTCGGCATTACTGCGGGATTAATTTATGGAAAAATCAATTCCAACGAACATAACTTGTGCGAAAACTTAAAATAAAATTTGATAACATCAACCACCAGGCATTTAATACCACCCTCTTTCAATTTCCATCGCTCCTTCATCGCCACCCTCATCAGCAATATCAGTGTGAGGAGATGGAATCAATGGGGATGCATCATGGGGTTCGGTCGTTGATCCAAGTTGATCTTTTAGCATCTTGACATACGCCTCAAGAATAGAAATTCTTTCTTGAGAATCTTTGGTGCTCCACTACCAAACGCCGATACTCGAAACACGAACATATTAGTGTTACGCATCCTCTAAGGCATCCCTCACCACGTCAAGCTGTAGCTCCTCACCGGTTCTTGTCAAGTTTTGATTACACGCCAACACAAGAAGCACATCAAATACACATTGTATATAAGTTTTCAACATGTTCTACAAACAAATAATAATCATGCTTACCACATTTTGCGAAATGCATCTTGTATTGTTTTGATCTTGTAGCGTACATTTGGCCAATTCAAAAAGCGGGGAAGCGGAACCTATCGGGCATGTCAGTGTTTCCCAAAGACAAGTGGTTGAAGGCCCAAATCTACAAAAAGATTAATATACTTAATACATGTATGTATATGTAAAAATAACAAAACACGTATAACACACAATCAAATATATACTGTAAGGCAATTTGCACATCCTCTTAAATGGGTCTCACAAAGATTTTTCCTTCCTTGACTACAGAAGACACTTTGTTCAAACTTGCAACCACAATTGATGCAGCTAGTCCCCATTTATAGTTATGAAGGGACTCTAGGTTATCTAAATACTTAATATAACCACTATATACACGTCTCGGTCTGAGGAAAGTAAAATTCTCCAAACGCCTTGATAGTATATAAAGTCTACAAAAATTGGATACATCGTCCTCAACACACTCAACAAGTTTATTAACAATTGCATGTATTGTTACAAGCTTCTCCAAACAAAGATAAGGTACTACTTTTCTCGCGTTCATCGACTTGCAACTCCTCACCCACTATTGGGAGTCCTAGTACAAAACATACATCAATGGGCCTAAATCGCTGCAAGAACCCCAACTCTAAAACCACGATTCGGTTGATCCCACCTGGTTACTAATTCTGACAATAAAAGCGAAGAAATTTGAAAGTTGTCCGGCATGTTTACAACCCACTTGAAGGGGGTCGTCTCAATTAGGGCTCTTTGTGCCTCGGTCAACTTCTTGTTCACCTCAACCAACTCTGTTAGAGCACAAGCATGCCTCAAACGTACCTAACAAGTATGAATAAAAATTTTGTCATTGCCAATTAATTTGCACTCATGCAAATACAATAAGTTAATCAGTTCCTTACTTTTTTATCCTTTGAGCTACTACCGCTGCCTCTTTCTTGGTGGTGCCATGCTCATAACAATAAAGCTGTACAAAACTATTCATCCAAATTAGTATAGAGACTACAAGTTGAACAAACTAGGCAAAACAAACTACATGTTCTGAGCAGTTTTAACCACACAACTTACATTCACATAAACTAAAGTAAGCGAAAAGAAAACATTACATAAAACCAAATTTACATGAAACCAAATTTCTAGAAGCAAAGCGCCTAGTATCTTTGCCCTGAAGAAGGCACCAATGTAAAACTACAAGACCTTCTACCTGACATGAAGGAAATTCCATTCTTTTTCTCATGTAACTATATAGTTTGTTCTAATATATAAGACAATATATACACATTTTTCAAATTAGTTTTAAGAATAGAACAAAAAGTTCAAATATTTGTTACCCAAGAAATTAAGAATGTCCTAGGCACATCACTAAAAATTGTAAAATATCCCTCATCAAAGTCAATAATGGAGAACATTCAGAAGCTCAATCTGGCTTACACCAACTGCAATTCCTTACACCACCTCCTAAATTATTTTTGTTGTAGATCGACCACAATAATAGCATACTTAGGATTCAGCCCCTTCAGAATCTCAAAAATCTCATTCCTTTCAACATAGTTGGTCATAGTAAGAATCTATGCTACACTCCAGTTTGAGATCTTGCTACAGATCCAACCAATACACAATCCATTAGTTATTATTAATAATAGATGGTAGCAGAGAGGGTCCCTATTTGGTAGAAAAATAATTGCCTTCAACTTATAGCAAGTGGCAATGTCACGGTCACATCGTGCAATAATGGCAGAATGAAGACATGTAGGCTGGTTTGATTTGTAATGAAAGCCGACAATGGGCATGGAAAAAAACAGAGACTCGGATCAGAAGCTCTAATACCAACTTAGAAGAGGGAATGATCAATATACATAATGTATTTACATTATATAAACCTAATTACTTACCCAAATAGAGCAACATCTAAGGAAGCAAATAGTCTTAAATTCTTAATGACACAAAAACTAATCTAAAATAATTGCATAATCAGTACTTTTATATTACAACAAAAGCCTAGCCTGAAATAATTGAAAAGGTAGGTCAGAACATAAGAACTCAAAATAGAAAGAAAAAAAAACAACCAAAAGCATTCATGGCGAACAAACTGCAAAATTGAATATAAAAACCCCACCAAAAAACATATGACAGATGGTAAAAACCGAGTGAAGAAAAAACCTAGGTCTATGTCTATGTCACTGAGCAATGGGGAAATGCAAACCCCAAACACAAAAATCACCATCACCATCCCCAAACACTGAGTAAGGGAAAGAAGAATCGTTACCTGTGGGTTATTTGGGGATGGTTCCTCAACAAACTCCTTTACGGATCGTAGTGCGGTGCGACGGCGGCGAGACGGACCAGAGTGCTGCGGCGGTTCTGCGGTGCAACCAGAGCAATCAAGCGAGAGAGCCTCTCCACGCGACAGAGAAGAGAGCACGCCGAGAGAGAAGATGGAGACGACAACGACCAAAGCGAGAGAGGCGAGAGGGCGCGAGAGGAAGAGAGAAGCCACGCGACAGAGAAGACTTGCACGCCGAGAGAGAAGAGGGAGACGAGTTCACGGGACACAGCGAGAGAGACGAGAGGACGCGAGAGGGAAGACAGCACCCGTCGTCTCTGTCTAAGCGGGATTTCAAATAGAAAAACAAGGAAAAATAACGCGCAAAATGACATTTCTGCCCCTGTAAGGATACGGTGGTCATACGGTGTTAACAAAAAACGATGTCTGAATATCATTTTTGTAGTATATTGTACTACATGTTTCTTAGAAATTTGGTGAAACATGTACATATTTAATACCTCTTCTATAAATGATGAATCTATTCTTCTTTGGATGTGGGCTTAATAATTTGAAAAAATATAGTACCTTTTATTATTTTTTGAAACTCCAAAAGCGATGACACCATTTCAAGTGGAATCTTGTTTACTGAAGCGAGTGTTACACCAAGATTTAACAAACAGCATTCAAAATTCAGAGGAGCAAAATATCTTGCAAAACCATTGCTAATTTATATCGATTTGAATAACTAGCTTTAGCTTGAACAGTTCTGAACCAATTTTCTAATTTCCCAAACACCCGTTAATAATGTTCTTTTTCTTTGCATCACTTACTGATGCATGTGTCCGAACAACTAGGCCATGTATCAGATAATCAGAATTATCACATCGATAAGATCCCAACCAATTGTAAATATGTTTTTGAGACATCGACTATTTCTCTACTACCCCATGATTTTAATCTGTTGTCTCTGAGATATTCCTTTTCAACGAAAAGACTTTGCAACTTGGATCGGTAGTAGATAATGTGAATAAGCACTCGATTGCAAGTGCAAGAAAGGGTACAGGGTATGCTTAGCCGTCTCAACTCCGCAAGCTCTTGATTTTATAATTTTGTTCTTAGCAGCATAACATAATGGTCGTTGTGCTCTGTTTTTTTTCAACGTAACGGAGTAGCGATGGGGTTAGTGTATTAGAATCTGACGTTGATTAATTGTTCAGGTGTTATATTTTGAGTGGAGAATAGTGTGTAATGGGCTTATGGTACAACATGTAAGTTTTGTCCTAGAATAAAGACCCAAATGAGTCATTGAGAAAAAAAAAAACACGTAACCCAATTTAGTCTTTTAGAAAAAATAAGCCTTAAAATAGTCCGTGACAATTTCAAAATTGGGATACGTTAGTCTTTCTGTCTATATCCATCAAAAAACGTCAGTTAAAGTGATGATATATACTGTTAACTGATGATGTGTACTGTTAAGTAATACCACCGTGTAATATCATGAACACCTGTATTTATTTTGGGCCAATTTAGTTGTTCTTTCAATTCCTTTGTGACAGAAACCAAATAGGCCCAAAATAGTCCCTATGTCATTCGGGCCATATTAGTCCCTCTCCATTTTTATGTTTTAGTCTTCTTCAACCTCCAAACTCTAACCCTCCATTAGAGCACCTTCTCCAATTCGCTGTTGGAGCCCCATTCTCTTCGAAATTGTGTGCGATTTTAGTTCAATGGGCAACAATGGTACATGTAAAATTAAACAAAAAAACCAGTTAAACATGATTGGTATACAGGGATAAAGATCCATACACAACAATTAGATAACTGGCATGGAGCAAATTTGTAACAGTATTGTCCTACAAAGAATTTCTAGACATCAGAATCGATCAATATTGAACCCATCTAAACTCTAATATGAAAGAGTCATAAATACATACAATCCACTTCTTTTTTCTATGCAACCATATAACTACCTATCACAGAATAATCCAGACTGTATTTTACCAAAGAAACAATAAATAGACACACAATTTCGAAGAGAATGAGGCTCCAACAGCAAATTGGAGAAAGTGCTTGTAACACCCCGGCTAATTTAATTATTTAGCTCAATTAATTTAGGCTTTCTTATGTTCTAAATTGATGGTTAAGTAATTAAATTGGGTGTTATGAAATAATTAAAGGGGTGTGAATAGAAGTGGTATTATGAAAATATGAGTAAAAGGAAGGGTGTAATGGTATTTCACCTATGTCAAGTGAGGGACAAAAGGGTCCACATTTCTTTTTCTCTTTTTCCTTCCCTCACATCATGACACTCTCTCTCATTCTCTCTCTCTCTCTCTCTCTCTCGTTTCTCTCAGCTGAAAAAGGAGCAGAGAAAAGAAAGAAGGGAAGAGAAGAAAGAAGAAGAAAGGGAAGGTGTAAGGGTTAAAGGAGATAAGAGGAAAAGAGTGCAACTTGAGTGTGTTTTCTTCAATCTTTGCTTTGATAAGGACATTGGAGCTGACAATTTAGCAATTGGGGTAAGCTTTGAAGCTGCCATAGATTGTAGAAAAGGGGGGAACGTGAGTTGAAGAAGAAGAGGAGGAGGGGATCAAGTTTTCCACTTCCTAGTTCAACTTCTTGAACATTGTTTGTGAGTTCTTCTTCTTTTAAGTGGTGGGCAACCATAAGACCCCCAATTAGGGCTTTCTTTCCCTTCATTTTGTATGATTGCATGATTTTTATTTGGAGATTTATGAGGGTCATATGGTAGGAATGGGTTTATATGAGTTATGCATGGTTTTGATGAATTTTATGACATTGGAGTATGTTCTTGTTCATGATATTCATGTTATATGATATGATTCTTCCATATTATCATGTTTGATGCTTGATTGATGCCCTAATTTCATTACAAATGAGTTGGATTGGTGAGAAATCAAGATAGGAGAAGTTTGAAAACCCAAAATTTGAGTATCTGCAGAATTCTGTAGAGGATACGCGTGGCGCGCGTCAAAACAGAGCCACAAAGAAAAAAAATGCGCATGGCGCGCCTAGAAACAGAAAGGAGGAATGGAAGCGCGCGTGCCTCGCGCTCTAAGCACGCCCTGTGCGCGGAAACAGAACCAAAGGGTCCCACGCGCGCTAGCTTATGTAGAATTGTGTATTTTCACATTTTTAAAGACTTTTAAGGCTATGAATAGTTGCTTTTAGTGTTCTAAATCCTATGGGATAAAGGGATATCATAGGAACCCCTTAGAAAAGTTATTTCAACATGATTTTTGTTTGAAATCTTAAAGATACGGTATTAGAACTATTGAAATTATAATGGTTCTAGTAATGTAGTCGTACAGAGCGGTGTGCCACGATGATCTACCGACAGTCCCGACTATTACAACTACGATTGTACAGAGAGGTTGAACCATTGCTAGAGAACGATACGCCCCGGCTGTTACGAAACAGTATGAGTGCAGAGCGGTTATACCACTGTGAGGTAACGACACGTCCCGGCTATTACAACGACAGTTGTACGGAGCGGTTGTACCACTGTTACCGAATGATACGTCTCGGGTGTTACTCAAAGGATTAGTAAGTGCAGAGTGGTTGTACTAATGTGAGGTAACGACATGTCTCGGCTGTTACAGGTACCACTATTACCAAACGATATGTACCGGCTGTTACGAGCAAATCCTTGTTGAATGAGATTGTCATGTTTATTAATAATATTTATGAGTGAATGTTATTATTAATTGTGGCTAGTGTTGGTAAGAGGTCTGTGAAGGACTCACTGAGATTTTATAATCTTACCCCTTTCCTCTATTGTTTTCAAATAAGTAGGTACCAGAGGAGATGTAGGCAATGCTAGAGGCTTATAATTTCTAGTTTATGTTATTTTGGAGTTGTAACATAGCTTCTTTTGTTATATTGGACAAAGCATAGTCTTGTAATTTGTAATTCCAAGCCTTGTACTTGGAAGATGTTATACATTCTAACTTTTAGATTTATGACCAAGTTAAAGAGTTTAGACTTGTATTTATTAATCAAGTTTTAAATTTTTAGTAATTATTATACTTTAATATAAATTGTCTTATTTCAATTATAATTGAGGTATGGGCATTACAGTGCTCTAATGGAGGGTTAGGGTTTGGAGGTTGAAGAAGACTCAAAGATAAAGATAGAAAAATGACTAATACAAATGACACGTGGACTATTTTGAGCCTATTTGGTTTTTGTCACAAATGAATTAAAAGAGGAACTAAATTGACCCAAAATAATTACAAGTGTTTATGAAATTACACGATGGTGTTACTTAACAATACATATAAGCTTCTTAAAAAAGAATACATGTAAGTATTTAACGGTACACGTCATCATTTTAACATACATTCTTGGATGGAGATAGATAGAGAGAATAACGTGTCTCTGTTTTGAAATTTCCAGGGCCTATTACAAGACTTATTTTATCCGAGGGACTAAATTAGATCGTATGTTTTTTCTCAGGTACTAATATGTAGGGATGGGAATAGGCTGGGCCGAGCTAGGCTTTTCAAGGTCTAAGCCTGACCTGGTCAAAAAATTAAAGCCCCAAGTCTGGCCTGTTACTTATGATAGGTTTTTTAGGCTTGACCCGACTTTTTTGAAATTCCGGTATGACCTGTTAGCCTATTTTTTATTTTAACGTCTTTGAGTAAGTCATATGACCAATCTTTAGATAGACTAACGGGCCAAAAGGACAACGAGTTTAAGTTCTATTTATAATAAACTTAAACTATAAAAAAAAAAATTAAAACCACCACCACTAAGAAACATATAGGACATAAGGGTGGACTTTTTAGGGTCTACCTCGACCTTTTAGGGGTGGGATCTAACTTGATCTTTTAGAGAATTTGACATTATATAAAAGTTTATTTAAATTCTATTTTGCAATAAGACTTTTAAATATGTCAAAATGTTATGTAAGTCAGTATGTTTAAATTATTGAAAATGTCAGCAAGTATATGATTTAACACAATATACAAAATATTATATAATATAATAATAATAACAATAACAATAAAAAACTATTATTTATGTTTACTTAAATAGATCGATATGTTATACCTAAAAAACTTTTTGAGATGGGCGAAAACCTAACTTTTTTTAGTTAAATGAGCTTCTCATAAACATTGTAACTTAGCCCAACGTGTAAGCCAATGGTCTAACCTATTACCATCCGGACTAATTTGTCCTATAATAAGTAGCACGTTTGCACGACGTACAAAGCGTATTGGATTTGGGTGCCGTCTTCGACTCGGAACACGATTTGTTGCATTCGTGTGTCTTTCTCTCTCCACTTGTATTTTTTTTTTTTTGCTTAAATATGAAATTAGTCTCCTAAAAATTCGTCCAAAAAAAATTGAAGGTTTTTAGTCCCCCAAAGTTTAAAATATTTTTCCATTCGTCCCTCACTCTAACGCCGTTATAATTTTAGTCCCTCAAGAATTCTAAAAGTTTGTTTTTAGTCCCCAAAATTCTAAAAGTTCATTTTTAGTCCCCGCCACATAAGCGCCATGTATGCGCCACAAAACGACGTTAGCGATAGGGACCAACGGAAAATCATTTTCAAATTTGGGGACTAAAAATCTTCAAAAAAAATTTGGGGGACTAAAAACAAACTTTGTAAATTTTTGGGGACCAATTTCACATTTAAGCCTATTTTTTTTATTTTTTAAACTAAATAAATCAAGGACTGAGATTGTTTAAAAATAACATCCAGTGGCCTGCATACCCTCTGACTGCAGTGACTGCAGGAGAGGGTGAATGCAGAGAAACGTGATTCCTTCAACTCATCAGCTCTCATGAACACCCCTTCTTTGTGGCGGCGTAAGTCTTTAGCAGCGTCGCCAGTAATCCTCCCCGATGAACTTATAATCGAAGTCCTAACCTTTCTTAAGGTGAAATCTCTTATGAAATTGAGGTGCATGAGCAAGTCCTGGAGCTTGCTCATCTCCGATCCTATCTTCGTCAAAATGCACATTCATAGATCGGCACGAAACGCGCACTTCATACTAGTTTCGATCAATTATAGAAAGGATATAAGTGCAGTATCCTTCTTTGTCTTATTTTGTTTAAATCGTTAAAGCACATCCAGGGCCGGCCTGACCATAAAGCTCCTAAAGCTAGGGCTTTAGGCCCCCAACCCAAATTTTTTTTTGCTTTATATATCTTACAAGTCCAGGCCCAGTTTTGTATGCGCCGTCCCGTCTTCTCGCTTTCCATACGTTCGTAACGGTAAAAAATTTAACATGTGCGTAATTAATTGAAAAAGCGCCCTAATTTGATTATCGATTACGCTCGTGCCGAAAAATTAATGGGTAGGTTTTGACTTTTCAATTATAAAAGGCCCCACCTTTCGGTTATAGTACACTGCTGCGCTACCTTTTTCTTCCTTTTCTGAATTCTGATTTCTGAAACTCTTGTCTCTTGTGCTCCCAAATTTCCATTTTATCTTGATTAAATAATTGCTCACGTGAGATACTGTGATATCTTGAGATACAAAAATTCCAAAACGGCAAAAACTCATTTTTCCTTGTTTGTGAATTGTGACTTTGTGTGGGGGACCGGGCGTGTGGCTTGGCTTGCTTTCATTGGCAAGGTATGTGTTCCAATGTTTCTTTATTCTCTTGATCTCTTCCTTTTTGTTTTCATGTTTTATGTGTATATAAGTAAGTGTTATATTTAAATTCTAAATATTCTTTTTTGTTCTTCAAATTTACTAGGAACCATTAATTTCTTTTTGGTTGGACTTGGGAGCAGAAACCAGAAGAAGAAATTTTTATGTGAAATAATCTCTTGTCAATTACCGGCGACAATCAGGTTTTATTGTTCTAATCTTTTTTCTTTAGTGTTGATTTATAATTTAGATTTTAAAATCTTCATATTGATATATTGTGAAACTTTCATTGAAAATATGTCAACTCGAAAATATGAATCGGGTTACTCGAAACTGAAAAAAAAGAAAAGAGTTGAAGCTTTAATTGAATCACAAAAAGGGGCTATAGATAAATTTATCAAAACAACCAAGAAAAGCAAAACTGAAAACTCCTGAAGAGTTGTTTAAAACTGATTACTTCTTGTACATAGTAGATCGAGCAATTACTTCGTTTCAAAGTAGATTTGAACAATTCAAAATGTATAAAGATATTTTTGGTTTTCTATTTAGCATTGAAACATTAAGGTCACTGGACAATGAACGTTTAAAAGAAGATTGTCTTAACCTTGAACGTTCATTAAAACACAATGATAGCTCTGATATTGATGGATTAGATTTATTTACTGAATTAAATATTTTAAGAGACATTATACAAGTGGAAAATGATACACCGATTGACATACTTAACTACGTAAGAAGACTCGATTCCTTTCCAAATGCATATATTGCTTATAGAATAATGTTAACGATTCCTGTAACCGTTGCTTCGGCAGAAAGAAGTTTTTCAAAACTAAAATTAATAAAATCTTATCTAAGATCAACAATGTCTCAACAGAGATTAAATGTATTGGCTTTATTATCGATTGAAAAAGAAATGTTAAACGAAGTCGACTACAATAATTTAATAAATGATTTTGCGTCCCAAAAAGCCCGAAAAATAAATTTTAAATAAAAATATAATAATTTCAAAAAAAGGCCCCATCTTTGAGTTCGTTTTAGGCCTAAGTATACGTTGGGCCGGCCCTGAGCACATCTACGCTGAGTTGGGGAGCGAGAATTATGTATATATATATATAATCTTTAAGATGCATCTCTTATGTCACATGTACTGTTACAGGCTTGAATTCATGGCATGATGGTTTATTAAGCCAATTTCTTTCTTTGTTCACAGAGGGATATGGTTGCACTTTTGATTATTATGCAATAGTTTTTGTTTTTTGTTTTATTTATGTGTTTTGGTATTTCACTCTATAGCCTAACACGAGTCCTTTTTAGATTATGGATCTGCAACCAAAACTTCAAGGACATCAAACATTATTCATGGTGCATGGTGATGGCGGGATGGTAGGAAAAAAGAAAGGAAGAAAGAGGCTTGTTCTGGTTACAGTTTTGTTAGTTATATTATTCCTTTTGTAGAAGAGTAGAAGACATTAATGGCCCTCTTGATATCTATCTTTTAGGTTTCTTTGTAAACATTTGTAGCAACTTACTGCTTAATAACTATTGATTTACAACTCTACTCTTTTTTGAACTTCAACTCTAAGTAATTTAAGTGCAGTTTTGTTGGACCGTTTGTGTATGATAGGAATTTTGTTGTGGATGCACAAGATCCACTTGGCAATTAATAGTATATCGGTAATTATGGTTCACTACAAGAATTTTTCCTTCCTTGTCAACTGGGTCATGGGTAAGGCTATCTTCGAGAATCCTCCTATGAATCTTCTATAATATCCGGCCAGTCCAAGGAAACTTCTAATCTCGCTCACAATCTTAGGCCTTTCCCACTTAGTCACCGCTTCTACCTTCGAGGGATCTACAGCAATTCCATCCTTGTTGATCATGTGCCCAAGAAATTGCACCTAACGGTTCTCAGATGTTCTACATGCTCCTCTTCGGTAAGCGAATAAATTAGTATGTCATCAATGAAGACGACTACAAATTTATCTAAGAACGGTCTAAAGATCCTATTCATGTAATCCATGAACACTGCAGGAGCATTAGTCACACCTAACGGGTTTACCTCGATGAAATGGCGATCAGAGATAAGCCCTAATAAGCCCGAATGGAAACAGACGAGTTTGCACCGTCGGATTGATGAACCGGTATCAGAGATTGCTTAGATATGGATCAGCAACCTTGGGAATGCACAAAAATGGTGGTTTCTGGTTGAAAACACTCCTCTGGTCGTGCTTAGAGAGAAGAAATGGAAAATCAGAATTAAGGGAAACATTAGGCTTAAATAGGTGAAAAGAGTTCCCTAGGCGCACATGGCGCGTGCCCCACGCGCACCCCACGCGCACCCTGTGAAGCCTCTCTGCCACAGCGCGCACTGAGCGCGCGTCCCATGCGCGTCCGCGTGGCCTTTCTTTAGGCTGAAGGAGTTCTCGCATGCGCGCCATGTGTCTCATCCCCGAACGGTCGAATCACAGCATGTGACATGGCGCAGAGGACAGGAGACGCTGGTGCACCCTACACCCTACGCACTTTTGTGCTATTTTGTCCGTTCTCATGCGATTTCTTTGATTCAGACGCTCATACGATCCAAAACTCGATACCCTAACATTTAAACATGATTCCTAACATAAGAGGACATCAAATGGACTCAATAACCAAGATTCAGGGTCTCATTCACTCGTCCGGAAACTCGCACTCGTTCAAGGGTACGAGCATGCAAAACCCTAATCCCGACTCCGACCATTCTCAAACTTTACGAGGCTTCTAAAACTCATACCAAAACCTTATCAAACACTATTCCAACATCAATCAACACACCAAACCTCCAAAACATGCTCTCTTGCAAACACATGATCACACAGAAATGAACACACAGCTGAAAAGTCAAATATACAGTCAAATACACACAAAACTACCTAGGGCACACAAGTACACTTAGTCACACATAATCACACGTTAAACAAGATTAGAAAAATGATGATGTTACATTACCACCCCCTTAAAAGAGATTTCGTCCCCGAAATCACGCACCTGAAAATAAATGTGGGTACTGCTGCCAAATCTCACTCTCATGCTCCCAAGTCATATCACCAGTAATATCGTCCCATAGAACCTTGACTAGGGGAATAATTTTACCACGAAGTTCCTTCATCCTCCTATCCAAAATCCGTACAAGCAATGCTTCGTACTCTAAGTTCTCTTTCAATTGTATTGACTCGGGTTCAAGAACATGTGATGGATCAGGAAAATATTTGCGAAGTTGTGAAACATGGAAAACATCATGGAGTCTGGAAAGATTAGGTGGTAAGGCAATATGATAAGTTACTGGACCAATCCTGCGAAGAATTTGGAAAGGTCCGATGAATCTAGGGGTTAGTTTTCTAGATTTGATGGCTCTGCCAATTCTAATTCTAGGTGTTACTCTCAGAAAAACATGGTCTCCTTCTTGGAATTCTAAAGGTCTTCTCCTTTTATTGCTATAACTCTTCTGCCTATCCTGTGCGACCTTCATCTTCTCTCTAATCTTTCTCACTTGCTCTGTGGTTTGTTTTACTAATTTTGAACCTAATACTTGGGTATCTCACAGAGGGGTCCTATACTTCCTTCCATATAGTGCCTCAAAAGGTGCCATGTCTATACTCGAGTGAAAACTGTTATTATAGGTAAACTCCACTATAGGCAAAAATTCATCCCAACTCCCCATGTTTTCCAACACACAAGCTCTCAAAAATCTTCCAGGGATTGAATCATTCGTTCTGACTGACCATCCGTCTGAGGATGATAAGCTGAACTTAATCTCAACTTAGTCCCTAAAGCTCATTGCAATTCATTCCAGAACCTAGAGGTAAATCTAGGGTCTCTATCACTGATGATGCTCGAAGGAACACCATGCAACCTTACTACCTCCTTGATATACATCTGAGCCAATCTCTCCAAAGGATACTTCTCTCTGATTGGAATAAAATGAGCACTTTTGGTTAACCGATCAATGATTTCCCAGATTGCATCAAACTTCTTAGGCGTCATGGGTAGCCCCACTATGAAATCCATTGCTATATCGTCCCATTTCCATTTAGGAATATCCAAAGATTGCAACAATCCTACTGGCATCCTATGTTTAATCTTAGCTTTCTGACACAGCAGACAAGACAAAACAAGTTTGCTGTGTCCTTCTTCATACAAGGCCACCAAAACATCTTCTTCAAATCTTGATACATCTTAATGGTGCCCGGATGAAAACTAAGCTTGCTTCTATGTGCTTCTTCTAGATTCTTCGGAGTTCCGTGTCGTGAGGGACACAAACTCGGTCTCCAAACCTCATCACTCCATCTGCCTTGATATTGAACTCAGAAGTCTCGCCATCTTTCATCGAGTCCTTAACCTTAATCAACTAATCATCAAGTCCTTGCTTCTCCTTTACTTCTCACAGAAATTCATTAGTTACAACTATCTTCCCCAAACACATCTTATTCCTATACAATTGCACTCCCAAATTTAAGTCTCTAAATTGCTCCACCAATTCCAGCTCCTTTATCATCAAAGCTGACACATGTATGGATTTCCTACTTAAAGCATCAGCCACAACGTTAGCTTTGCCTGGATGGTATTGTGGTTCAAACTCATAATCCTTAATAAACTCCATCCACCACCGCTGCCTCATATTCAACTCCTTCTATTCAAACAGATATTTCAGGCTCTTATGATCACTAAATACCGTGAACTTAGCACCGTAAAAGTAATGTCTCCAAATCTCCAATGCAAAAACAATGGTTGCAAGTTCAATGTCATGTACAGGGTAGTTCCATTCGTGAGTCCTTAATTGTCTTGATGCGTAAGCCACCACTCTACCTCCTTGCATTAGAAAACAACCCAATCCTTGATAAAATGCATCGTAGTATAATTCAAATTCTCCTAAGGGATCAGGTAAGACTAACACATGTGATGTGGTCAACCGCTTCTTCAGTTCTTGAAAACTCTCTTCACACTTATCAGACCACACAAAAGGGTTTTCCTTCCTTGTCAACTGGGTCATGGGTAAGGCTATCTTCGAAAATCCTCCTATGAATCTTCTATAATATCCGGTCAGTCCAAGGAAACTTCTAATCTCGCTCACAGTCTTAGGTCTTTCCCACTTAGTCACCGCTTCTACCTTCGAGGGATCTACAGCAATTCCATCCTTGTTGATCAAGTGCCCAAGAAATTGCACCTCTTTAAGCCAAAACTCACATTTTGAAAGTTTAGCATAAAGCTGTCTGTCCTTCAAAATCCGAAGTACGGTTCTCAGATTTCTACATGCTCCTCTTCGGTAAGCGAATAAATTAGTATGTCATCAATGAAGACGACTACAAATTTATCTAAGAATGGTCTAAAGATCCTATTCATGTAATCCATGAACACTGTAGGAGCATTAGTCACACCTAATGGTATAACTAAGTACTCATAATGTCCATATCTAGATCTAAAGGCAATCTTAGGAATATCTTCTTTCTTGACCCTAATCTGATGGTAACCAGATCTCGTATCAATCTTCGAAAATATTGTCGCCCCCTTCAATTGGTCCATCAAGTCATCTATCATAGGCAAAGGGCACTTGTTCTTAATCGTTACCTGGTTAAGTTGCCTATAATCAATGCACATCCTTGCAGATCCATCATTCTTCTTCACAAATATCACCGAAGCTCCCCACGATGAAACACTGGATCTAATGAATCCTTTCTTGGTTAGGTCATCTAATTGGGATTTCAACTCTGCTAATTCAGTTGGGGACATTCTATAGGGTGCTATAGATATAGGTCCAGTACCAGGGATAAGGTCTATGGCGAATTTTATCTCCCTCTCAGGGGGTAATCCTGGAACGTCATCTGAAAATACTTCTGGAAATTCTCTCACTACAGACAAAGAGTCAATACTAGGAGTATCCTCAGCTTCCATAGAAAATAACATCACATAATTTGGAGAGTTACCACTAGAGGTAAATTGATACCATACAGGGTGTTCAGGAAAAGTAAGGGTCTTACGGGAACAATCTAGTAACACATGGTTAGCGGCAAGCCAATCCATTCCTAGGATAACATCTAAGTCTTGCATAGGTAAGCAAACAAGGTCTACTAAGAAATTCCTATTCTCTAAGGTGATAGGGCATTTAAGACAAACAGAAACAATAGTTAAGGGATCACTAGTAGGAGTAGAAACTATCAGTTTACATGGCAAAGAAGAAACAACCAATTTTAAATGATCCACACATGCAAGTGAAATAAAAGAATGGGTAGCCCTAGAGTCAAACAATACAGACAAGAGTTTACCAGAGACTAGGCACATACTTTATATCAGATCAGGGGATTGAGAGGACTCAGCTCCCCTCACAGTAAATACTCTCCCCGTAGCTTGAGGTCTGCCTGCACCGGCTCCTCCCCCTTGTCCTACACTACCACGTCCTGCACCATTCCCAGCTCTTCTTCCTCCATGTCCTCCTGCAGCAGGTCTGTTTGCAGCTCCCTGCCCACTCCAGCAATCCTTTGCCAAGTGGCCCATCCGTCCACACTGATAACACTGCTTTGACTCCACTCCACTCGCTGGCACTGTACAATCCTTGATAAGATGTGGACCTCCACACCTAAAACATCCCTGAGCTATCACTATAGCTCCAACACCTGCAGTAGCATTAGGCTGTGCCGGCCTAGTGTATGGTCCAGCTCTGCCCTACTGAGATCGTCCTCCACCAAGTCTACCACCACCTCTGTGTGCAGAACCACTCGCACCACTACCACTACCACTCCTGATAGGACCACCACTCCTCTACTGATCTCTCTCTATACATAATCTCTAGCTCCATACACTGCTCTACTAACTCTGGAAACCTTGACATCTTCAATGGCACCACAGCCCGACGTATCTCATACGCCAGCCCATCCTGGAATCTCTGACACATCCAATGCTCACTGGGGTGTAAGCGATAGAACTTTAAATACTTCAGCGGTGCCTCAAATCGAGTCGCATAATCACCTATAGTGATGTTCCCTTGTTTCAAACTCTCAAACTCCTTCTCCTTCTCTTTACGGTTCAACTTGGGAAAACTTCTCGTAAAACTTTCGTTAAAGCCTCCCGCCCACTTCATGTCCCTGTTCCTCCAACAACCTTCTCTTGCACCTCCACCAGGACTTTGCATTACATATCTTCCTCTCCTCACGAGTGTTCATAGCCACAAAGATCTTCTCAATCTCCTGAATCCATTTCTCAGGTACTTCGGGATTGAACTCCCCATCAAATTGTGGAGGGTTTGCCTTCAAAAAATTTGTCATACCACTATCATCACTTCTCTTTTCCATCCTAGTTTGAGCAGCCTACAAAAATTGAGCATTCTACTGTGCTTACTGAAGCATAGCAGTGGCCAACTCCCTGACAAAACACAAAGTCTTATCTGAGCCATCACCTCCTCCAACTCGAGAGGTCTCTCCATTCCCATGTCGTGCTTCATTCACTCTCTCACGCTAGGTCTCCCGCGACGAGCCATGAAGTCCTGAAAAAGAAATCATCAGCTCGAGGTTCATAAGATATAAAGAATCATAGATGTATATGCAATATATCTTATGAATTTCAAACTTGTCACCTTTATTTAAGGCAATAAAGATAACACAGACACTCTACCCAACTTCTAAAAATAGTCATATTTGGTGGGAATACGACTAGACTCAGCCAGAATTAACATCCTAAATGACCTCACAAATCTAAGTTAGGGCGAATCAAGCCTCGATAATCAGTAAATATAACACCCCACAGTCATATTCATGCTTTATTCTACTTAATTAGCCTAACTCACATAATTATCAGATATAAAAATACGAAGGAATTAAAAACGAAGACATAAATAAAACTACGACGTGTCACGGTGAAGTAACTAAGTGACATACATGCAAATACATAACATACTATCAGAGTGCATCAGTGTGCGTAGTGTACATATATCTGATATCGTCATCTAAAAATGTAAGACACTTGCGAGGCTAACCTACGCCTCATCTAAACCAACCAACATAAACAAACATCAAAAGAAAGAACTCCTGGCCAACAAAAACCATACACCTCAGCAAGGGAAAACTGAGAGCTCCCACTATGTGACCCCGCCTGCCTCAGAAACAAACGTCTGTAGTCATGTGTGTTCATGTGAGGAGGAGGACCAGATGTCGCTCCCCTCCCACGTCTTTGCCTCCCTCGGTGACTGGACTCATTGTGATGGGTGGCAGGTGGCACTGGCCTCGGCTGCGGAGGCATCGGAGGATAACCCCCATAACCAAAGCCAGGCGGAAACCCTAGAGCCTATCACATCTGAGGAAAGGGAAGTCTCTGACATATACAAAAGTCTCCAGAGAAGTTGGCAATCGGAAGACCTGGAATCCTGAAGTAGATGGAGATGGTGCCTGTGTAGATCACTGCCTAACGTGCATGGTCTATCTCCCACCCCATGCTATCAAAATCATTGTACTGTATCTCAAAATCCCCCCACACGGGGATCCTCGGGGCCTGAAGCATCGATGGATGCATCAATAAGAAATGCTCCATAGGGTGAGGTTCTTTCTTTGCATAAATCCTCAATCTGATCTAACACAGAGATAATATATACACACAAGCAAGCAAACATAAGGAGGTAAGAACAACACATCCATTAAAAAGCGGGAAATGCATAAGTAGAATGAGTGTTAGACAATCCAAACAGATAATCATATATGAACAAATAGGACTTAATTACCATCTTCCACTTACCCCATGTCTCTCAATGAATTGTGTGTCATGGCATCTTTTCTTTACTATTGTCACTGTACTCCCTATTTTCGATAGGAATACTTATTGGCAAACCTCCTTTTTCGTTAGGGTTGTCGTCGCCCTTTCCCGATAGGGACCCCCCCGGCCTCCCCTTTTTCGATAGAGAAGGGATGACACTAGCCTAGTCCACGAGGTATTCCTCTTTCCCAATAGGAATCCTCCTCCCCCTTTCCCGTTAGGGACGTCTGTTTCCCCTTTTCCAATAGGGAACGGAGTGGATCTAACCTGCTGGGCGAGGTATCCCTCTTTCCCGTTAGGGATCCTCTCCACTTCGTATTCTCGTTAAGAATGGAGTGGTTATTAATGCAATATCATGTATATGCTTCCAACACCTCATAATCATATGCCTCACATCATGTTATGCTCACCTACCTAAGCCCATATCATGTTATGCATCATATCATAATCAAGTGCTACAATATTTTACACAGCGTTTACAGACATACAATTTCGCATGTTAACAGAGATATCATAACGTCACATATTCAATAGGCATCTCATAAAATAATCCTAGGCATGTTACTACCCTTGTATGACATATACAACATAATTCATAATTAAGCATATTTAACAGGCAATCATATTTAACAATAAATATTCCTAAGTTGGCTGATGGGTCTACCACGCCTATCCTTAGGTGTGGCACACCGTAACCCCTATCCTTAGGTGTTACTGACATCAACCCCTAGTAGGGCTTAGATCACCCTACAGATGCCAAAAAATCATTACTACTACACATAACCCAATGAAAGTGTATCCTTTCTCCCACCTGGATTTCGGAGAACCCGGAACCACTAGCGGATACTGAACCACAACCACGAACTCACGAACAAACAAACCAACACTTTCCACACTAATAACAAGATCAACCAACACCATTCAAAGGGCCAAGGATCACCCAAAAATTCTATCGAGCACACCAGAACGACCCATAATTCACCGGAAACACAAAAACGCACTCGGATTAGAATTAGGGAAAACTATGGAATTACTAAAAAATCAAAGAGAGTCATGGCCAGAGGCTGACCAAAGGGTCCAGGGACTTAAACTTACCCAGAAGTAATTTCGGACAAAGTTTCACGAACAACCGGTCCCCGTACTAGTACTAAAACCCTTAAATACGAAGAACAGTTAATTAGAGACAATCCAAACAATAAGGAATCATGAAATTAGAAGCTATAGCCATGGAGAACAGAGGTCCAAGTCTCTATCTCGTGGCCCAAGGAATCTCTTCCGAGAGTTTTGGCAAAACCCTAGCTCGTTTGGTACCCGTTCGGTCAAACCGGGGTCCAAAATACAGTCTGATTAGGGCTAGGAACTAAAATCAATTTAAGAATCACAAATTACAAACTGAGAACAGGGATGAACAGTAATGGGGTACGGGTTTACCTCGATGAAATGGCGATCAGTGATAAGCCCTAACAAGCCCAAATGGAAACAGATGAGTTTGTACCGTTGGATTGATGAACCAGTATCAGAGATTGCTTAGATATGGATCGTCAACCCTAGGAATGCACAAAAATGGTGGTTTCTGGTTGAAAACACTCCTCTGGTCATGTTTAGGGAGAAAAAATGGAAAAAATCAGAATTAAGGGAAACATTAAGCTTAAATAGGTGAAAAGGGTTCCCTTAGCACGCTTGGCGTACGCCCTACGTGCACCCTGCGAAGCCTCTCTGCCACAACGAGCTTCGAGCGTGCTTGCGCCGTCCTACGCGCGTCCACGTGGTCTTTCTTTAGGCTGAAGGACTTGCTGGCATGCGCACAACGTGTCTCATTCTGCGAACAGTCGAATCACAGCGCACCACGTGGCGCAGAGGACTGGAGATGTTGGTGCACCCTGCACGAGCTTCAAGCGTATTTCACACGCTTTTGCATTGTTTTGTCCATTCTCGCGTGATTTCTTCGATTCCGACGCTCGTACGATCCAGAACTTTATATCCTAACACTTAAACATGATTCCTAACATAAAAGGACATCAAATGGACTCAATAACCAAGATTCAAGGTCTCATTCACTCGTCCGAAAACTCGCACTCGCTCAAGGGTACAAGCACGCAAAACCATAATCCCGACTCCGACCGTTCTCAAACTTTACGAGGCTTCTAAAACTCATACCAAAAACTTATCAAACACTATTCCAACCTCAATCAACATACTAAACCTCCAAAACATGCTCTCTTGTAAACACATGATCACACAGAAATGAACACACAGCCGAAAAGTCAAATATACAGTCAAATACACACAAAACCTACCTAGGGCACACAAGTACACTTAGTCACACATAATCACACATTAAACAAGATTTGAAAAATGAGGATGTTACATCCTTCAGCTCAGCTTCTACTTTGGCAAGGCAGATGTTGAGAATGTCAGGTTCTAGCTCAAAACATGTCTTGTTATCCTTTCTCTCTTCTTCAGCAGAGAGTATTGCATCAAGCCATTTCAAGTTGTCTTCTTCCAACCATTTGTGCACCAAAACTTGTCTTCTAAGAGCAAGTTCTCTTTGCCAAAAATGTCTTCTTGTTCTTGGGCTCTTCTTTCTTGTTCCTCAGCAGACATAGGTCTATGAACAAGACATTGCAGCATATCATCGAAATGCTGATTTTGTAGGTCACAGTCCCAATCTCTTCTCAGTTTTCCTCCTTCTGCAACTTCTTCCTTTTCTTCAACAAAGAGACCAGAGGACCTAGCACTTGCAAAATCAACTTTGATTTTGTGGTAGTAGAATTCATGTGTGTGGGCTTCATTAGGGGTGTCAAGAAGATTCTTAATCTGATATTTCTTAGCTGCTTTTTCCTAATGCTCAGGTGCAAGCGTTTGGGTACCTTGGTCTTCCTCTTGGCAGGAATCAGCCATGGTAAGCATCTTTGTCTATCAGGAATGATCCTAATAGTGGCCCAGGCAGGGTCTCTTTGCAGAAGTGCCAACTCCAATCTTTTCATCTCCATGTAGCGGAGCATGAATGCCTTTGCATCATTGGTGATCCACCTGCCATATTCCTCCAAAGTCAGAGGCTCATTTTGGGGCAGAGAGTGAGGCAGCTTAAAGAAAAGCTTAACGACTCCTCTTACCTGAGGCCGAAGCCTTCCACCAAAATACATCTCAAGCTTCTTGTCGAATACAGGAGGGGCAATCTCTAGTGTGGTAACTCCTGAAGTGAAAGTCTTCATATGCCACATAGAAGGGTGGTCATAGATAAACTTGTACACCTCTTCTCTGATGGGGATAGGTTGGGGCTCACGAAATTTGGGAAGTGAAAGTGATTGGCAAAGAGCGTTTTTGTGGGTCTTGTGGATTGGATTTCAAGGGCACGAACATTCATGTGTGGAGAGGGTGAACGAAAGATATAATTGAGAGGGTTAGAAAGGATGCAATTCTGATAGAAATGAGTGAGGGAATTTGTGGTGTGATGGCTTGTGGAGTGGAGACAGTGAGTGTTTAAAAGGGAGGAGATTAAGAGACAATCACAATGTGAGCGCCTGGTTAGGTTTTGGTTGATTTGGTGGTGGTAATTATTTTAGTGGAGGGAAATGGTGGTTTAGTATTGGTTTGTGGTGGTTTGGGTGTAGTGGTTTGTCTTGGTTTGGGGGTAGTGGTATGTGATTGTTTGGGTGTAGGAGTAGTGACCATGGTGGTTTCGGATGGTGGTTTGAGTACAGGAGATGAAGATAAAGAAATGGGAAGGGCAATGATTAGTTCATCTCTATCATAGGCAACAACAGAGGTTTTAGAGTCAGTCTCTGTTACCTGTTGCTTCTGGTAGGCTTTGACAAGACTTCTTCTTTTTGTGATTGCTTCTGGTGGAGGCACAAGTTATGTTCTTAGAGAACTAGAAGCATTGCCCTCCAAAGCAGCTTTAGCTTTTCTCTTTTCAAGCAGCTTTCTAATTAGGGCCTTTTCATCACCACCATCATCAGACTCAGTAGATGGTGTTACCTTTTGAACCTTGCTTCTGCTATAGATGGAGGCAGAGGCTCAGCAGGTCTCTTCACATCAGAAGCACCTTTCTTTGTTGAGCTTCTTGTGGATTTCCTGGGAGGAGCTGGATCAGCAATGTGAGCAAAAGGATCCTCAGGAAGGAGTCATTCTTCCACCTTCACCTTTTTGATCAGGTCAGCAGAACACAATCTCATTCTAACTAAACTTGTTTCCAAAATTCAATCGCCACACCCTTGGCATTTCTATCCAAATACTTTTCCCTTGTTGGTGCATCCATTTGTTCAATCTTTTCAATGATTCCTTGCTTCTTCATTAGTCTAGCGACAATCATGCCATAGGGAATGGCTTTGTTGGGTTTTTCAGGAGCACTACCTCTCCTAGTATGTACCACAACTTGAACCATTGTTTCAACAATCAACCTTGGAAGGTTGAGTTGAGTGCCAGCAGCATAGTGTCTCATTATAAACTTCTGGTCCTTGTTCACAATGTATGTAGACCCAGCAAACACATTTAGTAATGATTTTCTGAAGAACCCTGAAGTGGCTCTTCAAATACACAACATCCAAAGGTTTTCCCAATGCCTTCAAAACTTCCCAATTGTCATACAGGAGGCTATCCACATCTTGTACTCCTCCAAATTGCTTTTTCCAACCATCAGAAAACTGTAACCCATCATCTGGACACCTTATTAACCCAGAGACTGTTTGAGGAGAGACAATTAGTTCAAACCCAGCGACATATCATTTCAAGGTTCTTCCAGAGAATAACCTTGCCAAAGCCCAAAACTCCTTAATGGCAGTAACGTAAACTTGTTTTTCTTCGAGGGAGAAGTATTCTCTCCAACCCATTAGTGTTAAACCTCTCTTGAAGTCGAAATCATACTGAGTAAGTTTATCTAGGTCCACACAGTGTTCAATCAGAATGTTCCTTTCAGCCATGTTGTCAAAAGCAGCATATAGGGCGATATCTTTGAACGACATGGTTGCAGAAAAAGAAGCTTCGAGTAGAAGTTTGGAGGTTATGAGAGATCAAGGTTTTGCAAACAGAGAGTAGAGTAATGGAGTAGTGGAAAGGGTAAAGTGAGGTAATAGGAGGGTGTTTATAAAACTGTACCAAATCATTAAAATATAATAATTAAAGATTCTTTTCAAAAATTCGGCAGTTGCTAAAAAAGAGGGTTACCGCGGTAAAATTGTCTTGAAAATGTAAAGTTAATCATGACTCAGTAGGCATAGGATTGAGACCTTTGATAAAAAACCATATGCATTATGTACAACAAGATGCACACAGTACCAGATGCATTAATCATCAGATACAAGCAGCGTACCAGATACTA
The DNA here is from genome assembly GCA_037113605.1 of Calophaca sinica. Lineage (NCBI taxonomy): Eukaryota > Viridiplantae > Streptophyta > Magnoliopsida > Fabales > Fabaceae > Calophaca > Calophaca sinica. The sequence goes on along the minus strand of JBAFXK010000057.1, from coordinate 125,155 downwards.
AAATTAAACACTCATTCATTTATAAGATGAAAATTTAAATTCCTTCTTATAAATTTGAATATATTTTCAGCAAGGGTTTTCTAAAGATATATGTCATCTCATTGATGGTTCGTATCAATAAATTTAATTTCAAGTATACACTTTTGAACATAATCCCTTATAAAGTGATGTTTAATTTCAATATGCTTTGCACGAGAATGCAAGATGGGATTCTTTGTAAGACAAATAGCAGAAGTATTATCATAAAAGATAGGAATGTTACTTTCTTTTATCAGATAATCTTCAAGTTGATATTTCATCCACAGAAGTTGAGAACTGCAACTTGCTGCAGAAATGTATTCAGCTTCTGCTGTTGAGAGTGCTATAGTGTTTTGCCTTTTACTTGACCAAGACACACGATTTGCTCCAAGAAATTGGCAACCTCCACTTGTGCTTTTTCTTTCAATACGATCTCCAGCAAAATCAGCATCACAGAACCTACTAATTTGTAATCCATTGATTTCTTATAAAGCAAACCAAGATTAGTAGTTCCTTGTAAATATCTAAAAATTCTTTTAACAGCACTTAAGTGTGATTCTCTATGATCGGATTGAAACCTAGCACAAAGGCAGACGTTGAACATAATATCAGGCCTTGAAGCTGTAAGATAGAGAAGTGAGCCAATCATACCTCTGGAAAGCTTTCGATCTGCCTTCTTACCATTTTCATCTTTGCATAAAGTGCAGATAGGATGCATTGGTGTGCTCATTGGCTTGCAGTCTACCATATCAAACTTTTTGAGCAATTCATTTATGTATTTGTTTTGATGAATATAAATACCATCATTACATTGCTTTATTTGGATTCCAAGGAAGAATTTCAATTCTCCCATCATGCTCATTTCAAATTGAGCCTACATCAACTTAGAAAATTCTCTGCAAAAGCTTTTATTAGTGGCACCAAATATAACATAATGAACATAAATTTGCACAAGTATAAAATGTTTGTTTGAAGTTTTTCAAAACAGAGTAGTGTCCACTTGTCTTCTTGTAAAACTATTTTCCATTAAAAAGGAACTCAGTCTATCATACTAAGCTCTTGGAGCTTGTTTGAGGCCATATAGTGCCTTTTTAAGTTTGAAGACATGTTTTGGAAATTCAATGTCTTCAAAACTAGGTGGTTGTTTCACATACACTTCCTTAGTTATGAAACCATTCAAGAAAACACTTTTAAAATCCATTTGATAAAGAATTATCTCATGTTGTGCAGCAAAAGAAAGTAAGATGCGAATAACTTCTAACATTGCAATAGGTGTAAAGGTTTCAGTAAGGTTTATACCTTTTTCTTGTGAATAACCTTGGGCAACTAATCTTGCCTTGTTTCTAACCACTTTACCATCTTCATCAAGCTTGTTACGAAATACCTATTTCATTCCAATGGCTTGCTTATCTTCTTGTAGAGTAACCAGCTTCCAAACATCATTGCATTGGAATTGATTAAGTTCTTCTTGCATAGCTAAAATCCATCCTTCATCTTCTAAGGCTTCATCAATCGTTTTAGGTTCCAGTTCAGAGAGTAGGGCAAGATCAGTGTGCTCTTTAAAAGAGGATCATGTTCTCACTTTATCTCCTGATTCCCCAATGATTTGATCTTCTGGATGATGTTTCTTGAAGCGCCAGTTCCTTCTAGTTTCAGCTTCTATCTAGTTGGATGCTTGCTTCTTGTGAGCAACACCAGATGATGACTCCTTAGGATTTTCACTGATTTCTCCAATGTCTAAACCTGAAAATAGCTCATTTAGCTTTGATATTTTAGTGTCAGGCTTCTTATCATCAAATTTGATATGGATTGATTCTTCCACTGTCATAGATTCTTTGTTGTATACTCTAAAGGCTTTTGAGCATTCAGAGTATCCAAAAAACATAACTTTGTCAGCTCTAGAATCAAACTTACAAAGTTGATCCTTAGTATTCAAGATATAGCAAGTACATCCAAAGGAGTGGAAATATGATATGTTTTCCTTTTCTAAATTTATATGGATATATATATTCTATTTTAAATATAGCAGGCTGTGTTTACTGCTTCTTCCCAAAAAGTGTCTTGCAATATTTGCCTCATTGATCATGGTTCTGACCATCTCTTGGAGAGACATATTCTTCTTTTCTATAGCATCATTTTGCTGTGGTGTTCTAAGAGAGGAGAAATTGTAGGAGATACCATTTTCTTCACAAAATTTTTGAAAGTTTTCATTTTCAAATTCTCCCCCATGATCACTTCTAATAGTTGAAATATAAATCACTTTTTCATTTTGCACAGATTTGCAGAAAACAGTGAACTCTTGTGGGCAAGAAATTTAACCTATGTCCATCTAGTGTAGTCATCTACAATGACTAGTCCTTTTTTTTTTGTCAAAAAGGTTGTCCTTGTGCGACCAAATAAATCAAGATACAAAAGTTCAAGTGGTCTAGAAGTGGAAACAACATTTTTAGAATGAAATGAGCTTTTAACTTGTTTCCCTTTTTGACATGTCTCACATATAACATTAGATTGGTATCTAAGATTTGGTAAGCATCTAACAAGGTAGTGCTTGTTTAACTTTGAGATTAATTTAAAGTTGGCATGACCTATTCTTTTGTGCCAAGTCCATTGCTCATCATCGATAGACATAAGACACTTGACATCTTATTTTCCTAAATCAGAAAGATTCACTTTATAAATATTGTTTTTCCTCTTTGCAATAAAGAATATAGTGCCATCCTTTGACTTTTTCCTAAACCGACCTTTTCATTGAATACAACATCATAACCGCTGTCATATAATTGACTTATGCTAAGTAGGTTATGTCTTAAGCCTTCAACATATAATACATTATCAATAGAAGGAAAATAGTCCTTACCAATACGACTAATTCCAACTATTTTACCTTTTTGGTGTCCACCAAAACTAACAAATCTATCATCTTTATTCCTCAGTTCTTGGAACATATGATTTTCTCCCGTCATGTGACGCAAGCATCCACTATCTAAGTACCAAGGCTGGTGTGTTGGCTTTGTTGCCAAGCATATATTGAACATAGACTATCTTATCTTTAGGTACCCAAATTTTATTGGGTCCTTTCTTGTTAGTTCTAGAAGGATACTTGTCCTTCTTTGTTTTGAGAGCAGAGCATCCATTTTTAAGGCGACCATACTTTTTACAGTATGTGCAAAGAAAACTTTCACTATGATCATTGGTATCATCAGATTTAACATTTGTATTTTGTAAAGTTGGTTCATCTGTTTTGTAACCAAGACCTTGAGTTGTCGTTTTACTAACACCCCAAATCATAGATGCTTGTTTGCTACGTGTCACACTTCAGCAAGGAACTTTTGAAATGCATTTTCATATTCATTTGACTTGCATTTGGAACTTCTTTCAGTCTTAGAGCCTTCAGTTACCAGATGATGATTTTCAGCTCTTAGCTTCTCATTCTCCTCATTGAGCTTTGTGTTTTTATCGTTCAAGATTTGAAATTCTTTGGATAATTTTGAAAATTTCTTTTTCAAAGTTTTGTACTCAATGGAGAGAGTGGAAGAGTCTTTAATAAGTTCATCAAAAGCAACTTGAAGTTCAGAGAAAGAGTCAAGATTTACCTCTTCATTTTCTTCTTCTGACTCTGAGTCCATGTCAGCAACAAGGGCTATGTTAGCTTCTTCTTCTGTTTCATCTTCTTCTGAAGAAGATAAATCCAGGTCTTCCTATGTTGCCATAAGACTCTTCTTCTTGCCTTTGAAGGTATTCTTCTTAGGTTTCTCCTTGTTGAGTTATGGACATTCTGACTTGAAGTATAGCAAATGACTTGACTCTTGTCTTTGCCTTCCTTCTTCTCCTTGGAGCCCTTCTTTTGGAACTATCTTCTAAAATTCCCTTTATTCTTCCACATTCTCTAGATCTTTCTGGATATGACAGAAAGCTCATCGTCCAATCCATCACTATCTTCATGAAAAGCTTCATCTTCTGATCCTTCCTCAGCCTGTAAGGCTTTAGAAGTAGTAGCTTTATTCTTGTTGACCTTCAAAGCAATAGATTTGTTTTTCTTCACAGGTTCTTCTTTATTTAGCTCAAGTTCATGATCTTTTAAGGAACTTAACAGATCTTCCGGATGGAGAGTGCTAAGATCTTTAGCTTCTTGTATAGCAGTGACTTTTGGTCTCCACTGCTTGGATAGACTTCTCAATATTTTTCTCACATGATCAGCAGTGGTGTAGCTTTTTCCAAGGGCTTTCAACCCATGAACAAGTGTTTGAAATCTTCTAAACATTTTCTCAATGTTTTCATCTTCTTCTATCTTGAACAACTCATATTGGCGAACCAAAATGCTTGCTTTAGTTTCTCTGACTTATGCAGAGCCTTCATATGATAGAACTAACGAATCTCAGATTTCCTTTGCAGTATCACTTTTGCCACATTTTTCATATTCCTTTTTTGACATAGCACAGATAAGAATATATCTAGCATTTTGATTTAGCTATTATGCCTTTTTGTGATCAACATTCCATTTTTCTCTAGGCAACACAGTGCCATCTTCAACAGTAGGAATGGTAAACCCACTTTCAACCATTTCCCAAAGTTCAAGTTGTTAAGATTCAAAGAATGTTTTGATTTTATCTTTCCAGTAGTCAAAGTTTTCTCCAGTGAACAATGGAGAACGGTTCATGTGGCCACTTTCGGTAGATATTTTTTGAAAAATATGATCTTTTCCTCTAGCACTATTAAGTGCTCAACGAAGAGGCTGAGCTCTGATACCAATTGAATGTGAACACAAGAAGGGGATTGAATTGTGTTATAAAACTTTTTGCAAATCTTTTAATAAAAAAAGTTCTTTTTAAAACAAATTTACTACCGGACGCTGTAGAGCACCAGACGCTGAAGATAAGTTATGAAAAATATTTTCTCTTAACACAGAAGGTAATATAGAGAGAGTAAAGAGATAGAGTGGACGCACATATTTATACTAGTTCACCACCAACTGGTAGCTACGTCTAGTCCCTTCGTATCTGAAAGATTTTTCACTATAATCTCACTGATTACAAAAACCTTGAGAGTATACTTCTGTCTCAAACTAGACTATGCTCCCAACTTTTCAAAATGACTCAGTACGGTCGAGCATTTGAGGAATTAGCCATTCACAAGGCTAAACAAGTTACAATAAAATGGTTTGAAAATAGATTAACTCTCAACAAGAGAGAATACAAAAATATAAGCTCAAAGTGAAATGACTTTCAAAATGAAAGAATAACACGCTGAGACTTGTTCAATATTGGTCCACAAAGGGCTTGGCATAAAGTTCTTGATTGTTCACTTGATTTCTCTCACTATTCTTTAATATCAGTGATGGAGTATTTATAGAGATCTTTTATGTTACCGTTGAGAGATCAGCTCCAAACTTTGAGTGAGATATTTTTGGAGAAATATTTGCATTTCCTTTTCGGAGGAATATTCGAACCAACACTTAGTACATATTAAAGAGCTAAATAAGTGTTGTAATATGGCATCTTTTACCCAGAGAGTGACAGTTATCTTGTGTTGGTACTTTGGTCCTCTTTCAGTGGCACAGTATGGTACAAATCACCGGATGTCAAAAGTGTTTTGCATCACCTTTGATGAATGGTTTCTCCATTTGGGACTGAGTTAACAGTCTGCTAAAGGGATTAATTGACGTTGATGAATGACCGACTACTTCAAGGAATCAGGCTAAAAGAAATCGCTCTTAGTAACCGAGGCATGCCAGTAATTTTCTGAATTATCATTGATTTCCTTCGCTGCTGTCTCTGGAAAATCAATAGATTGAAGATCTGTCCTGTCATCTTTAAATAACCCATCTCAAAAAAATAAAATTTACCATAAGCTCAAGGCAACCATATAAGGTAGATTTGTAAATTTTCCGATAACATATCATTGGTGGAATGCAACTTTGATTCGATCTTTCCCTTTTGTTACGGCATTGTAACAGCTAACTATCCTGGTGATTCACTGTCAACAAAATCATAATAGCAGCTGGAAGAAAGAAAATTTTCAAGGGTCTAGGAAAGTAAATTGTTATCTCATCCTTTTACTCTTAAATGAATATGTATGGTACCGGATTCCGAGATTATACCACCAGTCCCATCATTTTAGAGAAACAAAAATCAGTTTGTTCACATGTAAGCGGCAATGGCAAACAAGATATTAACATTAGACACATACTTAACACATGCTAATGCATTCATTGTTGAATGTGTCAGGAAGGGCACTTATAGCCTTATAGGGGCCAGATGAAGACACATTGGTAAATTCATTTGGAGGACCACAAGATCATCAGGAACATCAACACAGTCAACAAAAGTATAAAGTGGAGTCTTAACGAGAGCAGATGTTTATATTGTTCAACAATGAGCAGATACAAGATCATGATTTTCCTCAAAAGCTTTAAGTATGCCTTTGGATGAGGCAAGTCTTTCGATAAAAAAAGGTGGAGTTGAAATGGGCATGTATCATTTTTCTGTTAAATTCTTTTTAGAACTTGTAATAGCATTAATAATAAAAAGCAATTTCTTGTTTAATAGGTAATCATTAGGGCTGAGCAATGGTCGGATTCGGTTGGATTGGGTGTTTTTCTTCTTAGAACTTGTAACAACACTTAATAATAAAAAGCAATTTCTTGATTAATAGGTAATCATTAGAGCTGAGCAATGGTCGGGTTAGGTCAGGTTCGGGCCCAAAACACCCAATCCGGCCAAAACCATGAATGTACATATGAGGCCTAATTTCGTCTGTTGGGCTGGTCGGATAGTTCGGATTCGGATAATCGGTTTGGGTGGGTGATGCGGATTCGGATATTTCAGGTTACGGGTGGGTCCGGCTCTCTTGCCCAACCCCAGTAATCCTGATTTTTTTCCTTCTCATTAAAACATGGGTGACCCCAAATTCATGATCACAACAATGTATAAAGCCATTAAAACAACATTGATTTAACATTAAAACAATACTGCAACGAGTGTCTTTGACAGCTTCCTATATTATTTGAGTAAGAACACAAAAATGTCCATAAGATAGCTTACAGCATCCAAATAATCACTGCAACTTTCCATAACCTATTGCATCAAATACTTCAATCTGTAGTTTCTACAAGAGCATATTGTTGGTTTATCAAACTACCCCAAATCCAAGTATGATGAATAGTAATCCAATAAGCACAAAACCCAAATTTTATTCAGGCCGAATTTTAATTAATAGAATATCCAACATGTCATAATTGTTTCTGTTAATGCTGGATTATGAGGGAGTTGGGTAGGCACAAGGTGAAGGCCCACTCACCTGTAAAGTTTTTAAATGCAAAGCAATATACTGAAACTATCATGTTTAGTATTAGATAGGGGTGGCAATTCCATCCATTTATCCATCATCCATCCAATCCATCCATAGAGAAATCCATCCAATCCATCCATTACAAACAAAAAAAATAATTGGATTGGATCCAATCCATCCATTTAACTTGATGGATGGTTAGTCATCCATCCACTATTTTTTTAAATTCATTGGATCACCCTAAATAAAAATTATAAAATCCATTGGATAAAAAAATTATATGGACAATTAATGAGATCAGATTTTTATTTAAAAAATAAAATTTTAAAAATAAATATTTTCTCCTCCAAAACTATTTTTTTTTATTTTTGGATAAAACATTTTTTTATCACCCTAAATAAAAATTATAAAATTCATTGGATAAAAAAATTAGATGGACAATTAATGAGATCAAATTTTTATTTAAAAAATAAAATTTAAAAAATAAATATTTTCTCCTTCAAAACTAATTTTTTATTTTATTTTTGGAGAAAACATTTTCTTCTCCTTTCCCAGCATTTCTCACTGTTTCTCACGGAACCCTAATTTTTTAATCAACAACATCACTCTCTCTCCGCAACAATCGCTCAGAGAAGTGGTGAAGAAAGTCTCTCTCTCGCTCGCTCGCTCTCTCTAAAACGATTCTCGACCTCACCAAACTCTTTCAGGTTCTGCTCTTCCTTTTCTCACCCCCCTTCTCAAATTCCTAATTTTGCGTTTAACGTTCTTCCTTCTTGTTGTTTCAGGAAAACTACAATCACTTGAACTCCGCACTCGATGCCCCCTTTTCTCATCATCTTCAACTTGTTTTATTAATTTGTTTTTTTATCCTTTGTTTCAGTTATGCACTGCTCTAGATACTGCAAACGTGGTTCAATGTACCAATTCAAATGTTGCATCCTTGTTGGAAAAAGTTGAGGAGCTTCAGAAAATTGTCAAGAGAGGGGACTCTGCCATAGCAGCAGCAAAGGCATTTTATGTTGCCCCAGACAACCACAACGGTTCCTTCAAGTGAATCAAGGTTAATCAAATTGTACATTTTATGATGAATTTTTTTTTTGTTTTGGGCACAATTAAAAGATGTTTTAAAAGAAATCCAACCCTGAAAAGTATCAGTGTTCAATATCAATTTGACTTCACATTTATCAGTGTGCTGTTTGCTGTTTGAACAATTCATTTGATGCTATCCCATTTGATTTCTTTAATGGACTCACCAGCCTTAGGGTCTTGTGACTATTGATAATTGGACTCACCCAATACCCGGTAGAGAACACTATTAGCAACAGGATATTTGATATATGATAAACACAAATGCCATAAAACTTAGTTATGCATGAGTTATAGTTTAGGTGTACCAAAAAGCATCACTTTCAGACTTGCCTTTAATTAGATATCTGTCATTCATCTTTCTAAGTTCTAACATACTTATTATTCTCATATGTTGGGTATTTGGTTATTTCTAAATCTATTATTCCCTATTTTTAACATCAAACTGATGCATTAACGGCTGCACATGTGCAGTGTTGCAGAGAATACCAGATCCAAAGGTGCTTTTGACATAATTTGATAGTCATTTGGGTCGTAATAATTATTAAAAGATTAAGAACTTGTTTTGACTTCATATAATCACATTTAGGTGACATTGGTACAGAATTATGTGCTGTTGTAAGACGATTCTGAAAATATTCTAATTGAATAGGTTTCTTTCACTTTTTTAGAGATGATGATGCTCATGTCTTGATAAGCAGAGTCAAGTGTTTCCATAAAACATTTCATTAAATTCATAGATAGGAAGGCACACATATAATCCCAACACATGAATTGATAATCCCAACACAGCATAGCAGCATTTATAATAATAATTAACAATATTTGATCCATGTTTACTGTTTTTTGTTGTGTTTGAGACCTTGAGTTACGTGTTTTGTGTGCTCGGTAATATGTCTAGTGAAGAGTATCAAATTGAGGGGGAAGAAGTTGAAGAAAGTTCAGTCCCCAATTCAAAAAGAACTAAAACATCAATGGCTTGGGATTACTTTGAAAAATTCGTTGATGATAAGGGGCTTCCAAAAGCCAGATGCAAAAATTGTGATAAAGTCTACATGGCGAGAGAGAATAGCGGGACTTCAAATATGAGACAGCATGCGAAGAAATGTTGTGTAGGAGTGGAAATATCTTCCTATCCGCCTCTAGATCAAGAGAAGTTTAGGGAGAAGATTTCTGGGGTAATTATAAAACATGACTATCCTTTTTCGTTTGTTGAACATGAAGGCATGAGAGATTTGTTATGTTTTTTACACCCACATGCAAAAGCAATGTCTAGAAATACTGCCAAGTTAGATGTTGTGAAATTGTATAGAAAAGAAAAAGAAAATCTCAAATGTTGCTTGAGGACCATTCCTGGGAAAATTTGTTTAACCTCTGATCTATGGTCGGCAATCACCACTAATCAGTATATGGTGTTGACTGCACACTATACTACTAAGGAGTGGGCGTTAGAGAAAAAAGTGTTAGCATTCTTTCACTGTCCACCACCTCATACTGGTGCTAATTTGGCAGAGAAGTTGTTGAGTTTGCTAAAAGAATGGGGTATCGAGAAAAAAATATTCACCATTACTTTAGATAATGCGTCTTACAATGACACAATGGTGAATATATTGAAGAGACATCCATTTGGATTAGGATTAATAGCTAATGGAGAACATTTCCATATTAGGTGTGGTGCACATATTCTAAATTTGATTGTTCATGAGGGCTTAAAGGTGATAGATAGTTCCTTAGTTAAAATACGAGAAAGTGTTAAATACATCAGGGGTTCAGATGCACGGAAATCTAAATTTGTATCTTGTTTAGAACAAATATCGAACTTGACATCTAAGCAAGTTCGTCAAGATGTGCCCACAAGATGGAATTCTACCTATCTTATGCTTGAGAGTGCTTTAGGATTTAGGGAAGCCTTTACCCTCCTACAAAATATGGATCCCTATTTTGTTAGTTTATCTGAAGAGGAGTGGGTTGAGGTAGAAAAAATAGCTGAGTTTTTGAAGCCATTTTATGACATTACGACTCTATTCTCAGGCAGCACTTATCCAACGACAAACTTGTATTTTTATGGGGTTTGGAGTATTCACTTTAAGATTAACGAAGTTGCATGCTTTTTTCATGATGAGTTTGATAATGAGAATCAAATATGTTGTATGGCTAGGAAAATGAAGGGGAAATTTGAAAAATATTGGGACTCCTACAATGTTATTTTGTCATTTGCTGTCATCTTGGATCCTAGATACAAGTTACAACTTGTTGAATATTGTTATGTGAAGTTGTATGGTAGTGATGACGGTGTGAGATTGGCTAAGGAAATTCATGATAAGCTCCATGTTTTTTTTCAAGAATATATCAGTTCCTCTCCAAATGAGGCAAATTTTTCTTGTTCACAAAAATCTGTTAGAGGTAGCCCAAGCATTCCCTCTTCGAGTGATTTAGAAGATTTTGGAGCGTTTCAAAGTAAGTTGTGTGGATCGTCAAGGAAAGAATCTGATTTGCAAGCTTATCTGCATGAAGATAGACTTGATCATAGGAAATATCTCGACTTGGATGTTACGAGTATTGGAAATCAAATGAAGGTAAGTATCCGAACTTTCTATGATGGCACGAGATGTCTTGAGTATACCGATTACTACAGTTGCATCGGAATCAGCATTTAGCATTGGTGGACGTATTCTTAACAAGTATCGAAGTTCTCTCTTGCCTGAAAATGTTGAAGCATTATTGTGTACAAATGATTGGCTTTGTGGAACTCCAGGTTAGTACCCACCAACTTTCAATTTTTAATCTTTTTTATTTAATTCGAGTCTTTTTTAATTCTTGTATGTTTAAAACTTTTTACTTCGTTTCTCTTTTGTAGCTGCATTAGATCTTGATGATAAAGAACTTGTTGAGGACTTTTCAGCCTTATCTATATCCCAAAATTGACGATCGTAAGTTTTTTTTATTGAATTAAAATGTGTTTAAGCCATTTGTTTATACCTATTATATAGCTTACTAAATCATTTAGTAAACATGTCATAATGTGTTAGTTTTGCTAATATCTAGATCTTGCAAGAAACAGGGGAACCTTGAAATATCATATTCATGATATTTTGCTGCTGAAGTAATGTTACCTGTGACAAGTTGATATATTAGGTATAGAGTGCAGAATTTTCCTGATAACTGATTAGATATGTTCCTGATGATTTTTCAGATATTGAGATGTGGCCCACCACCAACGAACAAGGCTGATCTTTCAGTGTAGAAGGAGCAAGAAGATCTTGTAGTGCTAAAGAGGGAGGGAGAGAGAGAGCGATTTTTCCCCTTTCTTGCTGTTGAGAAACATTTTATTTCGTGTATTTATGAGAAAAACAATCTCAGTTCTTACTGTACCAGACTGTTTGATTGAGCACCAGACTAGTAATTCTTTGTCTTTTCCCTTTAAAGTTTGAAGCTTGTAGTAGATTCATTGCGTTCCTGATATCTCTTCGTTGATTTCATTTGTTTTGGTTGCTTGAATCATAATATGTGAAAATGTATTTTCTTTGCTTTATTTTGGTTCATGCTTTTAGTCAAATTAGGTTGACTTAGGTTGTTTTGGTGACTTAGGTTGTTTATAGAGTAACAGTAAAAATTTCCATCTATATATGTACCGTGATGAGGATAATAATTTCAATTATAAGTATTTTATAGAGAGATAGAGGGAGAAAGGGGGAGAGAGAGAGTGAGAGAGAGAAAGGAGAGGGAGAGGGAGGAGAGGGAGATGAGAGAGAGGAGAGATGAAAGAGAGATGAGAGAGGGAGAGAGAGGTAGGAGAGAGAGGAAAGAGGGGAGGAGAGAGAGAGAGAGTGAGAGGGGAGGAGAGAGAGATGGGGAAAGAGGGGAGAGGGAGAGAGATAGGGGAGATAAAGGATGGATATATATATATATATATATTTTATAATTAAAAATATTTTTTGTAATTAAAATATTTTTTATGGTTAAAAATATATTTTATAAGTAAAAATATATTTTTGTGATTAAAAATATTTTTTATGATTAAAAATATATTTTATAATTAAAAATATATTTTTGTGATTAAAAATATTTTTTATAATTAAAAATATTTTTTTGTGATTATAAATATTTTTATGGATGGATTGGATATCCATCCATCAAAAAATTGTTAATGGATGGATTGGATGGTTTTTTTTCAATAGATGATGGATGGATTGGATTTTCTTGATGAAATTTTAGTGGATGATAAATGGATAAATGGATTTTTCCCATCCATCCATTAGGATCCATGGATGGATTTATCCGATCCATCCATTTTGCCACCCCTAGTATTAGATAACGAAAAGTAGTAAGAACCTAAAACCACTTCTGGTCTTTGTTGATGTGTGGTGCGACGCCGCTGCTTACAAAGAGCTCGACAACATTTGAGAATGACGAAACTCGTAGTGGCGATCGTTAGGACATCAGTGTTGCTTCGGGATACTTGTGAGTGAAGCCATCGGGCTGGCACATAGTGAAGCCATCAGTGGAGAGTTCGTAAGGGAGCTCATCGTCCCTAATAACACAGATGACGTCGGCAGGTAGCCTGATGAAAGTGAGATTTTGCGTGTGTTTCATTGTGATGCAGAGCTGTGTCTGAGGTCGATTGATCGAGAACGGGGAACGGGAACAACGGTCGCAGCCAAGGACTCCACTGACTGCGTTGTCGGTGTCGCAGTGGTGACGAGATGGAAGAGCGTCGCAACAAATGACGAAATCGCTCGGTGCTCCAGTAGCTTAGCTCCTCCGTTTCCCTTAGGACTGAGTAGATTTTAAAGGAGGCAGCATCTCAGTATAGAAAGGCTTCTCCGATGAAATAGGATCGAGGATGAAGGCCTTGACGACAACGGTGCGTACCTTGAACATTGGGTGAATCGATCTTCTTGTCTTTAACAAAAACCCACAAGATTTTTGGTAATAGCAGTTGGGCCAGAAGGTTCGGATCATGGTGGTTAAAACGCCTTGCGCTACCGACGAAACGAAACCATAACTAGATTTGTAAACCAGATGAAGTGGGAACAATGGCGGTGAAACGTTCCGGTGTCATTGTCGTAACCATATAGTAACGAGCCAGATTCGAAAGGATCGGAGCAGATCAGAGAGATTCTTGCTGAAATCTTTCTTTTAAACGAAAGGCACTTGTTCCGATTTTTGGATGTCTTGATCACACTACTTTCTTCACAATTCTTTGTACTGTGTGATCCCAATTTGAATTGTCTAAGTTTTTGCACGCACTGGGGCCTTCAAGAAGCGGTTTGTTGTGACTCTTGAATCGGGAGCGCCAACGGTCCAGAACAGAAACGAGACCTCCGCACTTTGCTTCTATCCAATGGAGTAATTCTTCCAGAATCTTGATTCAGAATTCTTTTAGTTTTAGTAACAAATCTTGTTGAGTGTGGCATTCGTTCTTTTTTTCCGGTATCCACCGCGATTGTGAAATAAGAGACGAGAACGAAAAATCATCCCCACACACAACGCCAATGTTTCAGACAAACATAAAAGTTAGAGGAAAATGACACTTCACGGTGGTGGAATGGTGAAAGAGATCGCATGCCATGGTGGTGAACTGCTCCGGCTTCGGTGGAAGATATCAGTGGTGGCCACCTACAAATACTCTGACGCTCAAGTTATAACTCATTGAGGTGGGTGAGAGAAGTTAGAATAATGCATACCTTGATTGGTTATGGGAATAGGCTTATATACCTTGCTCTAAGGGCTCTCTGTGTAGTAGAATTAGGTAGGTCGTTATCTTCTAATGGAAGCTATGTAAATGGTGCCAACCTTTAATTGTAGCTCATCAAGTTGTATCTGGGCCTGATCCAGGTCCAGAACAGAAATAGACACATCATTCATAAGAATGTCACCGCCAATTTTTGATGGTGAGGAGTACGAGTTATGGGCCGCAAGGATGACTACTCATCTTGAAGCTTTAGACCTTTGAGATGTTGTAGAAGAAGACTATGAAGCGTTGTTGTTGCCTACAAATACTACAGTGGCTCAGAGGAAGAGTCACTAAGAAAGAAAGACAAGGAAGGCTAAGGCAAAAGCTTGCCTTTGTTCTACAGTTTCAAAAATCATATTTGCAAGAATTATGAGTTTGAAACTGCTAAACAAATTAGGAACTATCTAAAATCAGAGTACCAAGGCAATGAAAAAACCACAGGTATGTAGGTACTCAACTTGCTCAGAGAATTCGAGATGTTGAGCACGAAGGAGGCAGAAAATATCAAAGTTTATGTCGACAGGTTGTTAAGCATTATAAACAAGGTACGACTCCTTGGTAAAGATTTTTCTGGTGAAAGAATAGTTCAAAAAATTCTTGTTACTGTACCTAAAAAATATGAATCCTAGATATCAGCATTAGAAGAGTCAAAGACTTGTCAAATATCACATTGGGAGAATTGGTATATGCTTTACAGGCACATGAAGAGAGAAGAATGATGATGCAAGAGGTGGCAATACAAGGTGCTTTTCGAGCACAAAACTAAGTAGGAGACAACAATAGGAGGCAATACCAGAAATTTGAGCAACAAGATGAGAATTTTCCACCTTTCCCACACGACAAGAAAACAAATCACCCCTAAAGAAAATGTTGGTGGAAGCCTGATGTTAAGTCTAGGAAGTGTGGCAACATGGGGCATGTGGAAAGAATATGCAAGATTCAACATTAAGGTGAAGTCAAGGTTGCTGAAGATCAACTAGAAGAAGAACACCTATTTGCAATATCATGTTTTACAACCAACAACTCCACAAAAGGATAGATGGTGGTTATACAAACCACATGACTCATGATCAAGAGCTCTTCAAAGAGCTCTAAGACACTGACATTTCCAAAGTCAGAATTGGAAATGAAGCATATATTGCTGTAAAAGGCAAATGAACAGTCGCAATCAAAAGCCATTCATGTTTGAAATTGATTTATGATGTTTTATATGTTCCTAAAATTAATCAAAATCTTTTAAGTGTTGCTCAGTTGCTAGAGAAATGATATAAGGTGTTGTTTGAATACAAAAATTGTGTGACTAAAGATGCAAACAACATGATATAAGGTGTTGTTTGAATACAAAAATTGTGTGACTAAAGATGCAAACAACATAGAAGTGTTCAAAGTTCAAATAAAATGAAAGAGTTTTGTCTTAGATTTGATGAGAGAAGAGCAGGCTTCAGAAGAAGAAGCAATAACAAAAAAATGTGGAGATTTTTAAGAAAGATGCCTCCGTAGAAGTTGTCAAAACAAATGAAGGATGATGAATATGAAGATGAGAAAGAAAAGAAATCTAAAGTGGGTGAAGAAAATCAATTTATGCCAACAAGCAGTAGGCCAACTATGGAAAGAAAAACAATGGAACTTTGCTACGGTGTACAATCGTTTGTTAAGTTCAAAAGGTTCTCTGTGAGTAACAGTTTGCTTGAAGAGGGACATCATATGCAGTTTAAAGATAAGTCAAACATGGCCTTCAAAGAGAAAACCTGATAACTATGGCTCAACCAACTATTAGCAACTAAGGCAAGAAGGAGGTTTGTTGGAAAATGCCTTAATGTTTTACATAAGATGCTTTTACATAGGATGATTCTAAATAATTTGTCATCAACTAAGATTTTATGAGTTGTTATTTGTTTGTTTGTCGTTATGTTTTTGTTTTAAGAGCAATAATATTTGGAGTTGAATTTCTCTTTTGTAGTTATGTTTCAGCTCTTTATAAAGAGCATTAAAATGCTTGTAATGTCATGCTAGCTGAAATACAAAAAGCCATTTTGTTTCTCAATATATTTTCTATCATTTTCTTTCTTATAACAACAACAATAGCAGCTGATCTGATGTTTCAACAGATTGAGAAGGCACTGAGAAATGCCGTCAGAGCATGCAAAAATTTAATTTACAGCAGACTCAAAGTTGGCTGCAACAAATGCTTTAATAGCTGGCGTTGGAAGTAGAAGCCAAGTTACGATCTGTTGATGCCAACCTTGCTGAAGAAAGAGTTCAGACTCTTCAGAGATTGATAGGAAATCACTGATCAACAAATCTTTGGGGAATAACAAAATGACAATAAATTAATTTGTGAGAATACATCTCACCCATTGTCAATAGAGAAATGTTTTTTGTACACACAAATTGACACAAAAGTGGACACAGCGTATTTCTGTACGTGTACGGATCGTATGTATGGACAATATTTTTTTTTCAATTTTTTTTATTTTTTTTAGATTTTTTTAAACTGGTTAAATTTTTTTTTTCATTAACCAGATAATGAACTGCATTAACCAGATATTTGAACTTGATTAACCAGGATAAAAAGTTTCAGATTTGGCATTAACTGGATAATGAATAGCATTAACCAGATAAATGAACTTCGTTAACCAGATAAATAAAATGTTGGCATTCACCAGATAATGTGAACCATTTATTTATCTGGTTAACGAAGTTCACTTATCTGGTTAATGGTTCATATTATTTGATAAATGGCAACCTTGAAGTTCATTATTTATCTGGTTAACGAAGTTCATTTATCTGGTTAATGCAGTTCATTATCTGGTTAATGACAAATATTTTTAAACAAAAAAATCTAAAAATAAAAAAATTGAAAAAAATCTATGTCATAATCTTATGACTGTATGTCCAAAATTGTGTCCCCCTTTTTGTGTTCAAATAACGGACCCTTGTCAATATGAAACTCTCTTATAGTCAAGAACAATGCGTCTTTTAATAGCCACTTTAAACATATGATCTCCGTCTTGAAAGAAATGTGTCAATACTTTAAAGAAGCTTGCAGCTTACTAAGAAATAATTGCACCCATCTTGAAAGAATTGAGGAAGAAAGAGTCACTGATTCCGAGACATTCAACCATGCCATTGAGGTTCTGAATCGTAAAATTAAAGATGCAACGCAATTGGCTCAAGAATGTATCAAGAAAAGCAAGATATATCTCATAGTGAACTGCGGA
Source organism: Calophaca sinica (assembly GCA_037113605.1). Lineage (NCBI taxonomy): Eukaryota > Viridiplantae > Streptophyta > Magnoliopsida > Fabales > Fabaceae > Calophaca > Calophaca sinica. Next base: position 107,806 of record JBAFXK010000057.1, on the reverse strand, counting down.
TCCACAGTTAATCGTTTAAAATAAAATACAAGTGAGATCAGCAGCAGGCATTTGGTTTTCTTCCTTTGGCTACATCCTTTATATTGGAATAATTGAAGAACTCGAAAAGCTATGTGACAACATGCAGGCAGCAGAGTTCAAAGACAGCGACAGAAGAAGAAGCAATTTTAGAGAAAACTGAGTCTCCTATGCAAATAATTTGTTGGCTCTCATTGCACAGGCTGTTGGGATTACAAACGAGTCTAAATGGTTTTGATACTTGCCTCCCACCATAAAGCCTCGTGAAGCTTCTGCTCATTATCAGAAGTGAGAAACAATATCCTATAAAATAGAGGAAAAGAAGGAAGCCCAACACTCACTACACATTAAATAACTAAAATATTTTCTAAGCATCCTATACGTTTGATGAGGGAAAGTAATAACCATATCCATTTGTGCTCTATGTGTCTCTATCAGGATTCAGAAGCATTAATAAGGTTTTTCTGATCAAACTTTTGTCACAAATATAAGACGCAATATTGGTCACGCAGTTCGGCCAATCTTTGCCTACGTCTCCGACTACAGAGCAGCTGTAGTTCCGTTTTATTGATTGTGTTCCTTACCTTGAGTACAAACACTAATGAGTTTAAATAGACTATTCTATGCGTAAACCTAACGGGCCTGGGCCGAATAAATAAATCTACTATTTACAAACTTCCTAATTCCTTATTCACATCCCCCCTCAAATTGATGCGGGTCATCAAGGAGCATCAATTTGCCAACAAGAAACTGATGGCGTGGACGAGGAACACTTTTGGTCAAAATATCTGCAACTTGAAATTGAGTATTGATATGAGGGATGGATATAACATGATTATCATAGGCTTCACGAATAGCATGACAATCAACTTCAATATGCTTAGTACGCTCATGAAAAACCGGATTTGCAACAATCTGAATGACACTTGTATTGTCAGCATAGAGAGATGTCGGTTCGGTTTGAGGAAATCCAAGTTCACCCAAAAGACCACGAAGCCAAAGTATTTCGGAGCATGCCGTAGACATAGCACGATACTCCGATTCAGTTGAGGACTTAGAGACTCTTGCTTGCTTCTTACTTTTCCATGAGATCAACGAAGAACCAAGAAACATGCACCAGCCAATGACAGAGCGGCGAGTGCCAGGACACCTGTAACGACCCGTTTCCGGACCGCTACCGAGCTCAACGTACCGAGTTCGAGTTACCGAGCTCAACACACCGAGCTCTAGTTACCCTGTATGCGATGTGTTTTAAAACGATACTCTTGTGCCCTTTAGAAAAGTACGGTCTATTATTATTTATAAAACCAGCTCGTGCACATCAGAGTAATTACAGCTTTTCGAAAACATGGTACAACTAAGACACAAGACATAAATTCTAATAAAACATACATGCATAATATACATATATACCACTCGAAATGATGATGTATACAAAATACAGAGTAATAATGTATAAAGAAAATACACCTAAGGTATGACGACTTCAAGAGAGCAATCATACCCTGGGGGTACTTCCGGCAGACACCCACGCAGGGGGCTGCTCCAAAAGTAAGACCACCAGTCTACCCTGTGCTCAAAATAACATCTAGCCCAAACTGGTCACAACCACTATACACAAAAACATAGACAAAGCAAATCACGACAAGTAGAGGTCGTCGCCCTGATCCTCGTCGAGCTCCTCCTCGCCATCGTCTGCTGTCGAGTTCCCTGCGCCCTCGACCTCGCCTGGGTGACCATCATGGATTGAAGGCACCACGGGAAAGGGCCAACTTCTCGACAATTCAAGATAAACACGGCATAAAGAAATAAGTAAACAGCAAAGTATAACATTCACCAAACGTGACTCAACCATCTCACTCTAAACTCGACTCAACTCGCTATCCATTTCTCTCGACTCGACAACTTTTCCGGAATGCACACGCCGTACCGTATGCTGGAAAGTCCAGCCGTAGCCTTGGGATCTTTGCTCTCCCTAGGACAGTCAACTCAGGTCCCATAGCGTGGCGACGTCTAGTCAATCTCCCGTAAACAAAAGGGGACCTAGCACCCTTAGTTATCCGGGTCACGGCTCAAAACGCGTCATAACGACTACTTAGCTCGCTCACTCGATGAACAGCTCTCCGCTTACAATATTCAAAGAGTTATACACAAGATATTCAACCGCATGTCAAATAAAAGAGCAAGCTCGACATGAAGAAACGCAATTCAACAGTCAATACATAATTCACAACATATATTCAATCACATATTAAATACATGCAAAAACCCAATCATATCACAACATTACATGCTCGACACAAATCAAGGAATCCATACATAGTAATATAACAATAAAAATCCTAGAATGTTTAGAAGTGCCCTTACCGAACTCCAAGCTACGCTGCTCGACAACGACCTCAACACAGCTGTCTTCAAACGAGCTCGACAACGACTTCTCTTACTCGATCTCGACACGTACGGCTCTCAGTCAACCTCGGTTTCGTGTTCTCGTACACCCTGATCTCCTTGCAGCACGATCTCGGAAATCACACCGCCTAATACGAGTACAACTTAGTTCGATCTATGGGTTCTAATAGCACTTAGCTCTCGTTATCCCAATCTTAACCACAACCCAAGTAGACATTTAAAACTCAAGAACTTAAACAAATACAACCAGAATTCAAACGTTACAAAATAACTCATTTTCTCTAAAATTTTATTAAAAACTTCTTTCATACATCACGGACAAAACCATTTTTCCTCTAACACAAAGTTAGGGTTTTCGATCAAAAGTTCATGAAAAAGGTTATCTGATTCTATAACAAATAAGTCAACAACAAACATCAACAAGAAGCAACGTACAACAAACTAAAAACAAGAAATCAAAACAAACCAAATAGGGAGGATTTTGGGCACTGCCTATTGCAGAAAACAGAGAAAGCAATTTGTTTTACAAGCTCAAATAATTTGTTAGAAAGGTAGGTCATGTCATGAAGAAGAAAACCTATCAATACGACATGATTTGGAAGCATAAAAACTAGCTAAAATGGAAGGAAGAAATGGCGCTAAACAGTAGCATGAAGGAAGAGAAAATCTGTTTTTCCATACCTCAGATGATGGTCGAGATGGTGATATATGTCGAGGAGATGATAAGAAACAAGGTTGATGAAGAAAGTTTATGCAGAAGCTCGATAAAACTCAAGGTTCTTCGATGGAGGTTTGGAGAGGAAGAGGAACTCAGAGAAGAAGAAAGAAGAGAAGAGAAAGTGAGGGTTGTGAGGGGCTGATCGAATACAGCTGGTTAAGAAACCCTTTAAAAGATATTTTTCTTTTTAAAACAACACACAAATAAGTGACGTGTAACTACTGTTATGAGATGCTAATCCCATCAATCATTCTACCCATCTAATCTCTTCTCTCTCATGATTACCCTCTAATCTATAGGTTACAGATCTAAAACACAGCGACGAGAACTGCAACCGATAATATAAATATTACAAACAATATAATCAATAACGCTAAATAACGTTCGTAAAAATACGAGTGTTCCAATCTCGACACGAGGTCGATCAGGGTGCTTGTGCAGGCGCACAAGGCTCTAACACGAGTTCGTGCACGCGGCCTCCTCAGTTCGACATGCGACCTCCTCACTTCTGCAGACGCGACCATCACTCGGCGCGCGATCTCAGACTAATGCACGCGATCTCCTCACCAAAGAGCCTAGTGCACGCGGTCTCTCACCGGCAAGATATGACCTCAAGACGCGATCTTGGCACGGGATCTCGACACGAGGTCTCGACACGACGCTTCTAATACGAGGTCGATCTCGCCCCGAGGTGTTACAATCTCTCCTCTAAAAAATTTCGTCCTCGAATTGCAAATAAGATACTTACCATGAAAGAGTTCAGTGGTACCGAAGTCTTCATCTTCTCCTCCAGCTCCCAAGTCGCATCTCCGCCTTCGATCCCACACAACTTTGACAAGTTGGATCTCTTTGTTCCGCAAATCGCTTGGCTTTCCGGTCAACGATCCTTCTGGTGATGCTTCAAAGATAGTCGCCCTTCGCTTGAATCACATCCGGTTCGATGACATGAGAGGGGTCGGAAATATATCTCCGCAACTGTGAGACGTGAAATACATCATGAATGTTTGACAAGAAGGGTGGCAAGGCAATCTGATATGCCACTGGACCGATACGACGAAGAATCTGGTAAGGTCCAATAAATTTAGGGGTAAGTTTCTTGGACTTGATCGCTCGACCAACTCCAGTAGTGGGGTGACTCTAAGAAATACATGTTCTCCTTCCTCGAACTCGAGTGGTCGACGCCTTTGGTCCGCATAACTCTTCCGCCGACTTTGAGACGTTCGCATCCTATCTCTCGATCAAACGGATCTTCTCAAGAGTCCGCTGGATCATATCCGGTCCCACAACGTAACGCTCGCCATCCTGGTACCAACAAAGAGGCGTCGACATTTCCGCCCATACAAGGCTTCAAAAGGTGCCATTCCAATACTCGCATGGAAATCAAGTATTGTAGGTGAACTCCACCAATGGTAAGATGTCGTCCCAACTTCCTCGGTGATCTAACGTACATGCTAGCAACAAATCTTCAAGCGATTGGATCGTTCTCTCAGTCTGACCGTCAGTTTGGGGATGATATGCCGAGCTAAGCCTGAGCTCGGGTTCCATCGCTTCTTTGCAATTCCCCCCAAAAATGAGACGTGAACTCCGGATCTCGGTCCGACACGATTGAAGAGGGTATACCATGAAGTCGCACTATCTCCGCGATGTAGATCTCGGTCAGCTTTTCCACGTTGTATGTCGACCTCACTGGTAAGAAATGAGCAGATTTGGTCAATCGGTCGACGATCACCCAAATCGAATCATTCTTCTTCAAGGCTTCGTAAACCTACAACGAAATCCATGGAAATACTATCCCATTTCCATCTTTGCGTTAAGCGATTGTAGCATTCCCGCTGGTCGTTGGTGCTCCACCTTCGCTTCGACACGTTAAACACGGTTACGACTCGACCACTTGCTTTTTCATTAGGACCACCAAAAATGCTTCTTCAAGTCTTGATACATCTTCAGAACTCCTGGATGAATACTAAAGTTGCTCTTATGCGCTTCGTCAAGTATTAACTTTCTCACCCGCTACGTTAGGTACACACACTCGGCCATTACATCTTAAGATGTTGTCCGCTCCGACTTGGAATTCGTCGCCTTCCTTGCGCTTATCAATCGACCTTCTCTTGCAGGAGCTCGTCATGAACCCGCTGGTCTCGGATTTCGCCCAACAATCTCTTAGAAATGGTAAGCATACCAAATCTCGACTTCCCGGTGAAACTTCCACACTCAACTTCAAGTCTCGAACTTGCGAGCATCTCCAACTCCTTGATCATCATTGCCGAGGCTAAACGCTCTTTCGCTCAATGCATCCGCTACTACGTTAGCCTTACCGGGATGGTATTCCAACGTAAAGTCGTAGTCCTTGAGAAATTCTGCCCATCTGGCCGACGCATGTTGAGCTCTTCTCGATCGAACAGTACTTCAAGCTCTTGTGATCGCGAAAACAGAAGAGTGCTCCCATAAAGGTAGTGTCTCCATATCTTCGCCAAGAAAAACCATCCGCCGCCACTCCAAATCGTGAGTAGGGTAGTTCCTCTCGTGAATCTTAAGTTGTCTTGAAGCATACGCTACCACTTTCCGATGTTGCATCAAAGACGCATCCCAATCTCTGGTGTGACGATCACAATACACCTCGTAAGGCTCTTCGGCCGAGGCAAAATCAACACAGCGCCGTCGTCAAGAGCTCCTTCAGCCTTTGAAAACTGGATTCACACTCCTCGGCCCAGGCAAAAGGTTGATCCTTCCTCGTAAGCCGTGTAAGAGGCGCGACAATCTTCGAGAAACCTTCAATGAATCTTCGATAATAGCCTGCTAAGCCAACAAAACTTCTGATCTCGGTAACCGTCTTCGGCTGTTCCCACGCTACCACAGCCTCAATCTTAGTTGGATCCACAGCTATCCCTTCTTCGGAAATCACATGACCAAGAAAATTCACCTCTTCGAGCCAAAATTCACACTTCGACAGGTTGGCATAGAGTTGCTTCTCACGCAATATCTGTAGTACTCGACGTAAGTGTTCTTCGTGCTCTTCTCGGTTCCTCGAGTAGATCAATATGTCGTCGATGAACACTACAACGAACTGATCCAAAAACGAATGGAAAATCCTATTCATGTAATCCATAAACACAGCTGGCGCATTTGTCACTCCAAACGGCATCACCAAATACTCGTAGTGACCATACCTAGTCCTGAAAGTCGCTTGGGGATATCTTCCTCCTTCACGCGAATCGATGATAACCAGGACTTCAAATCTATCTTGAGAAGATCGCCGCCCACGGTTGATCCATCAAGTCGCCAATACGGTAACGGATACCGGTTCTTCACAAGAACCTTGTTGAGCTCGCGGTAGTCCACGCACGCCTTGATCGCCCATCCTTCTTCTTAACCAACAACACCGGAGCTCCCCACGGTGACACGCTCGGTCGTATGAATTGCTTCGACTCCAAGTGTTTGATCCGGGACTTCGCTTCTTTCATCTCGGCAGAGACATCCTGTATGGCGCTTTGGAAATCGGCCTGTTCACGGAATCAACTCGATGGAGAACTCGACCTCTCAGACCGGTGGTAACCCTGGCACGCCTTCGAAAACGCCCACAAAGTCACACACCATAGGTACATTCTTCACTTCGACCACTGGAAAACTTCAACTAGCGGATACATGTATTCCCTAGTTCCTTCTTTCAAAGAAACCCCAACACGCTCAAAGAGAAAGATAATTGGAGACTCCAAGGTCCGGAAAAATTACAGCTTTACGGCACACCCAAGAGGACATGGTGGTGTGACAACCAATCCATCCCGAGGATGACATCTAAGCCCCAAGAGGCAAACAAACCAAATTGACCACAAACTTTCTACTCAATAACCACTACACAATTAAGACATGCAGTGTTTGTGACTAAGGTTTTAGCAAATTGGGTTGTAACTACCAATTTGAGCAAAGCGATCACGATCAAGTTCAAATGGTTCACACAATCAAGAAATAAAGGAATGGGTTGCACCCAAATCAAAGAGAACGGATAAGGATTTACCCTCAATCTCACATTCACCTTGAATAAGATCATCACCGCTCGCTTCCTCACCGCTCATGCAGAAGACTCGCTTTAGCTACCGACGCTTCCTTTGGCCTTTGCCGCAAGCATTGCGGTTCGACTTTAGGTGTGGGACAATCCTGGCAAAATGCCCTGGCTTACAGCTTGTAGCACACATCCTCCTTCCGAGTACAATCACTCGCATAATGTCCTGGCTTTCCACAACGATAGCAAGTCACCTCGACGGCCTGTTCCTCCGCTTCGCCCTGGGTCATCGGACGATATTGTCCCCTGTTGTTGTTCCCCTGAGGTCGGTTGTAAGGCTTCTTCTGCAGTTGTTTCCCCTTCTGTGTAAACCTCTGCCCCGCACTCTGGGGTCTCACCGGTCCACCTACAACAGTTTTTTTCTTGTGGCTTCTTACACCCTCTACCTCGACACAACGATCTATCAGCTCTTGTAGATTCCTGATCCTCAGTGACACCACCGACTTCTGAATGTCAAATCTCAGACCTCGTTGGAACCTCTCGCTTAACCATCCTTGGTCAGCTCGATCACGAAATGGACTGAAATACCTCGCCCGTTGACTCGAACTTGGTCGCATACTCGGACACCGCCGAGTCGCCTTGTTGTAGTTGAAGAAACTCTTGCTCCTTCTCACCGGCAAGATCTGGAAGTATTTGTCCAAGAACCTTCCACGAAAAAGCTCCCAAGTTATCTCGCGACGTTCCGCTTATCGATTGCTTGCTTCACTCCCTTCCACCAATACTCAAGGCCTCCTAGCGGCAAGTAGGTAGCGTAGTCTACCTTCACGCTGTTTGGGCAATGGAGTGCCTCAAGATCTTCTCGATCTCTTGCATCCAAAGATCAACTTTATCCGGGTTTGGCTCACCGTAGAACTTCGGTGGATCATGCTTCCTAAAGTCCGCTAATCCTCTCGCCAAAGACTCGCTCGCTCATTGTTGTTGCCGTAAGTTTCTTCGGGTTAACGCCGCTGTTAAGCCATCGCGTTAGCCTGTTGAGTTGCAGCGGTGATTCTTTGAGCCATGGCTGCCGCCATCTCGGTCATAGCTTGAATTGCTCGTTCCATGTCGACGTTCTCGCATGCATTGTCGTATCCCTACGAGGTGGCATTAGATTCCACAAAGTTCAAAACCCTGTCAGAATCTCACAACAAGGATGTGTTAAAACACACTGCTTCAATCAAGAAACAGTTCAAACAATTTTTCAAGCAATAAGTGCTTCACTTAATCAAACAGCAATCAACATAATACAACCATGTACCCGACACAAATATATATATCCCGACACAGTGACCAGTCCAAAATTTCTATACACAGCCCGGTCAGAACCGAACTGCTCTGATACCAACATTGTTACGACCCGTTTCCGGACCGCTACCGAGCTCAACGTACCGAGTTCGAGTTACCGAGCTCAACACACCGAGCTCTAGTTACCCTGTATGCGATGTGTTTTAAAACGATACTCTTGTGCCCTTTAGAAAAGTACGGTCTATTATTATTTATAAAACCAGCTCGTGCACATCAGAGTAATTACAGCTTTTCGAAAACATGGTGCAACTAAGACACAAGACATAAATTCTAATAAAACATACATGCATAATATACATATATACCACTCGAAATGATGATGTATACAAAATACAGAGTAATAATGTATAAAGAAAATACACCTAAGGTATGACGACTTCAAGAGAGCAATCATACCCTGGGGGTACTTCCGGCAGACACCCACGCAGGGGGCTGCTCCAAAAGTAAGACCACCAGTCTACCCTGTGCTCAAAATAACATCTAGCCCAAACTGGTCACAACCACTATACACAAAAACATAGACAAAGCAAATCACGACAAGTAGAGGTCGTCGCCCTGATCCTCGTCGAGCTCCTCCTCGCCATCATCCCGCCGAAGTTCCTCGCGCCTCGACCGCCTGGTGACCATCATGGATTGAAGGCACCACGGAAAGGGCCAACTTCTCGACAATTCAAGATAAACACGGCATAAAGAAATAAGTAAGCGAAAGTATAACATTCACCAAACGTGACTCAACCATCTCACTCTAAACTCGACTCAACTCGCTATCCATTTCTCTCGACTGACAACTTTTTCCGAATGCACACGCTGCATCAGATGCCGGAAAGTCCAGCCGTAGCCTTGGGATCTTTGCTCTCCCTAGGACACTAACTCAGTCCCATAGCGTGGCGGCGTCTAGTCAATCTCCTCAGTAAACAAAAGGGGACCTAGCACTTAGTTATCCGGTCACGGCTCAAAACGTCATAACGACTCGCTTAGCTCGCTCACTCGATGAACAAATTTCTCCGCTTACAATATTCAAAGAGTTATACACAAGATATTCAACCGCATGTCAAATAAAAGAGCAAGCTCGACATGAAGAAACGCAATTCAACAAATAATACATAATTCACAACATATATTCAATCACATATTAAATACATGCAAAACCCAATCATATCACAACATTACATGCTCGACACAAATCAAGGAATCCATACATAGTAATATAACAATAAAAATCCTAGAATGTTTAGAAGTGCCCTTATCAACTCCAAGCTACGCCGCTCGACAACGACCTCAACACAAATTGTCTTCAAACGAGCTTGACAACGACTTCTCTTACTCGATCTCGACACGCACGGCTCTCAGTCAACCTCGGTTTCGTGTTCTCAGACACCTGATCTCCTTGCAAAGACGATCTCGAAATCACACCGCCTAATACGAGTACAACTTAGTTCGATCTATGGGTTCTAATAGCACTTAGCTCTCGTTATCCCAATCTTAACCACAACCCAAGTAGACATTTAAAACTCAAGAACTTAAACAAATACAACCAGAATTCAAACGTTACAAAATAACTCATTTTCTCTAAAATTTTATTAAAAACTTCTTTCATACATCACCAGACAAAACCATTTTTCCTCTAACACAAAGTTAGGGTTTTCGATCAAAAGTTCATGAAAAAGGTTATCTGATTCTATAACAAATAAGTCAACAACAAACATCAACAAGAAGCAACGTACAACAAACTAAAAACAAGAAACCAAAACAAACAAAATAGGGAGGATTTTGGGCACTGCCTATTGCAGAAAACAGAGAAAGCAATTTGTTTTACAAGCTCAAATAATTGGTTAGAAAGGTAGGTCATGTCATGAAGAAGAAAACCTATCAATACGACATGATTTGGAAGCATAAAAATTAGCTAAAATGGAAGGAAGAAATGGCGCTAAACAAAGAGTAGCATGAAGGAAGAGAAAATCTGCTTTTTCCATACCTCGATGATGGTCGAGATGGTGATATATGTCGAGGAGATGATAAGAAACAAGGTTGATGAAGAAAGTTTATGCGTAAGCTCGATAAAACTCAAGGTTCTTCGATGGAGGTTTGGAGAGGAAGAGGAACTCAGAAGAAGAAAGAAGAGAAGAGAAAGTGAGGGTCAGAGGGGTCGATCAATACACCGGTCAAGAAACCCTTTAAAAGATATTTTTCTTTTAAAACAACACACAAATAAGTGACGTGTAACTATGTTATGAGATGCTAATCCCATCAATCATTCTACCCATCTAATCTCTTCTCTCATGATTACCCTCTAATCTATAGGTTACGATCTAAAACACAATGATTTAGAAGCGCAGAACCGATAATATAAATATTACAAACAATATAATCAATAACGCTAAATAACGCTCAGAAAAATACGAGTGTTCCAATCTCGACACGAGGTCGATCAGTGGTGTCAGGCAAAGCACAAGGCTCTAACACGAGTTCGTGCACGCCGCCTCCTCGCTCGACATGCGACCTCCTCACTGCAGACGCGACCATCACCTCGGCGCGATCTCAAGACTAATGCACGCGATCTCCTCACCAAGAAATAGTGCACGCGGTCTCCTCAGCTCGGCATATGACCTCGGCACGCGATCTTGGCACGGGATCTCGACACGAGGTCTCGATACGACGTCCTAATACGAGGTCGATCTCGTCCTCAGGTGTTACAACACCCAGCCCAATCAGCATCACTGTAGGCAATCAACTTAAGAGGGGTCCCACGAGGAAAGAATAAGCCCCATTGAGAGGTACCTTTCAAGTAGCGAATTATACGACGAACCGCTGCCAAGTGAAGATGACGAGGAGAATGCATGAACTGACTCACTTGCTGAACAGCAAACAAAATGTCGGGTCGAGTAATGGTCAAGTAGTTAAGACTACCCACGAGCTGTCGATACAATAAAGGATCGGTCAAAAGTTCACCCTCGTCACGGTGGTATTTAACATTAACTTCAAGAGGAGTATCCACAGGATTAGCGGATTGGAGGCCAGCCATAGCAATAAGGTCTGTGGCATACTTATGCTGATGAAGAAATATACCCTTAGAAGTAGAATGAACCTCGAGTCCCAGAAAATAATGTAAAAGACCAAGGTCTTTCATTTGAAATGAGGCTTGAAGCTTTTGTTTAACTTCCTCAGATAAGGTCGCATCGTAACCAAAGAATGATCATATCATCAACATAAAGAAGGAGCGTAACAATGCCTGTAGACAAAGTGTGTGAATGAACAAAGACGAATCATACTGACTTTGAGTAAAGAGAGAACCCAAGTAGAGTGGAACGAATTTCTCATACCATGTTCTAGGCGCTGCTTTCAAACCATATAGAGAGCGCTTGAGCTTGCACACCCCCTTAGATGAAGAGAATAGGCCCCGAGGGGAGTCATATAAATATCTTCATCAAAGTTGCCATGAAGAAATGCATTCTTCACATCCATTTGGTGGAGAGACCACCCATGAGAAGCAACTATAGAAAGCACCATTCTAACAAAGAGTCATTTTAGCAATCGTGCAAATGTCTCATCATAATCAATGCCATATTCTCGCTTGTTCCCTAAAGCACCCAACCGAGCCTTGTACCGATTGAGTTCCCTCAGATTTTAGTTTCAGAGAATACACCCATTTACAGCCTATGGGTTTGATATCGTGAGAGCAAGGAACAATATCCCAAGTAAAATTGTCTCAAGGGCCTGGAGTTCCTCATTCATAGCATTTACCCAACACACATCTTTAACGACTGCGAGTAACAAGTAGGAATAGATATGCCAGATAGAGAAACAGTTAAAGCAGTATGTGAGGAATCAAACCTGTCTGGTGAATATCTATCAGGTGCTCGAGACGTTCTACTAGAACGCCGTGGTGCAACCGGGACAGGATCAGGATCAGGTGGCAGGTCAAAGATCGGAAGGGCAAGTGGGAACCTGTCTATCGCGTTGTCTGGCATATACAAGACCTGGTTTGAAACGTTCTATAGATGGAGACAAAGTAGAAAAATGAGGAAGTATAGCAATATCAATCAGACCAGGAGTAGGGCAAGGAAACATAAACTGATGATCAAAAAATGTCACATTCCTAGAAATGCAAAAACGATGGTTAGAGACATCATAACACACAAAACCCTTATGAGAATGACTATAGCCCATAAATGCACATTGGACAGATTGTGCCCCAAGCTTATGTCTTTCAGTGGATGGTAGGTGAACAAAACAAACACACCCAAAAGTATGTAAACTACTATAACCGGGCTGAGTTTTAACAAGACGAAAATAAGGAGAATCAAACTCAATCGCCGTGGAAGGAAGACGATTGATCAAAAAAACAGCTGTAGAAAGAGCCTCTACCCAAAATCTGGATGGAACAGAAGCCTGGAGAAGTAAGGTACGTGTCACATCCAACAAGTGACGATTCTTACGTTCTGCAACACCATTTTGCTGAGGGGTATGGGGACAAGATCGTTGAGACAATACACCTTTTTGCTGTAAGAACTCCTGAAACTCATGAGACATATATTCACCACCGTAATCAATCAAGAGTTTTAATATCGGGTTTGAAATTGAATTTCAACATACATCAGAAATTTCTTAAACATAGAAAACACTTCAGATTTAGATTTAAGAAAATAAATCCAAGTAAAACGACTATAATCATCGATAAAGGTGACAAAATATTTATAGTGAGCATGAGAAGCTACAGGTGAGATTCCCCAAACATCACTATGAATTATCTCAAAACAAGTAGAAGCACGATGAGCACCAGCATTTTAAAAGGATGTGTTTTGCTTTTAGGCAATTTGCAAACAGAACATGAAATCCACGCACTAGAATCCATAGGTTTAGTACCTAACAAACCAGTCTTAAATAAGTGAGACAAAACAACAGAGTTTGGATGGCCCAATTTCCTATGCCAATCCTCACATGAATTCAAAACAGTATTACACACAAGAGATAAATGACTAGAAATAGACTGGAGCGGAAACAATCTTCCCACTTTAGGCCCTTCGCGATCACCTTCCCGACACTGCTCCTCGCACAAAACAACCAAAGACGAGAAAGATTAACATCACACCCGCTATCCACTAATTGTCCAAACAGACAATAAATTGGAAGCAAGGCCAGGTGCTACAAGCACATTTCAAACGTAGAGTTGATGTCACCAACATGAGTTATAGGAATGGTACTCCCACAAGAATTTGAATTTTATGATTGCCATTATAAGGATTTAAATTGTGCAAGTGTTCAGAGAACCCGTCATGTGATTCGATGCACCAGAGTCAAGTAACCATGGACGAGAAATGAAAGAGGACTTACCAGTAATGCCCAAGGCTGAAAGAGCAGAAAGTACCATTTGTTGAATCAATTCAGACTGAAGAGCACCACCATCAGATGCACCACTCGTGGAAGGACCATCTGCAGAGCTAGTAGTGGCATGGAATGCCTGCATCAACGCTTAGCCTGGCCGTGGAGGACGCCAGAGGATGTGCAGAGATGATATGACCGCCGCTGCGCAATTGCAAAATTTCTTGGGACAACTACGAGCAACATGTCCAAATTGTTTGCAAGAGAAGCATTGAGTCTGTCGCATATCACGGCCTTGGCCTCTATTTTGCGCGGAATATGCAACCGTCACAGATTCAGAAAGGACGGGATCATGAGACATGGTTCCTTGAGTATGGAGACGTTGTTCTTCCCTGAGCAGTTCACCAACACAGATATCCAAGGAAGGAACAGGGTTCCTATTCAGCAGAGCACCGCAAATAGCCTCAAACTCCGGGCGAAGTTTCATGAGAAATTGATCTCGTTTACTAGTATCATAAACATCTTTGACAGCCGAAAGTGACGGCAGGGAACAAAGAAAGATATATAATCCCAGAGTGTTCTGTCCACAAATTCAGAAAACCAGAATAATATTCTTGAATTGACAAATTACCTTGTTTATAATTAGCAATTTCTAGTTCCAATTGGAAACGTTTGGCCGTATTGTCCTGGTTGTAAATACGCTGCAAGTAATTCCACATTTCTTGAGCAGTTGAGAAAGATCGCAAATTGTTGATCATCTGAGGATCAATAGTACTAAGTATCCAAGAAATAATTTGAGCATCTTTCACTTCCCACGCATCTAAGGCAGTTTTGTCTTCCGGTGCCTTAGAAACCCCATCAAGGTGACTCCATAATCCTTTCCCTTTGACATACATCTTGAATCGAAATTCCTAAGCAAAGATAATTCTTACCAGAAACGAACACAAAAATATCTCTTTCTTTCTGAAGCCATTTAAAAAATTATTAAAAGTATCAATGGGACCAACAGCGACAAAATCAACAAGGAACACGTTGATCAACAAATTACAAGCCAAACAACCCACGATCAACACAGCCAAACAAATTACAAGCCACGATCAACACAACCCAGCCAAACCACACGTTGCCACGATCAGATTTAGGTTTCCAGCACTTACCACACAGAAATCAACGAGAAGTAGGAAAGCCAGAGGAGAAGCCGAGAACCAGAGACGATGATCCAGGAGAAGCCGAGAACCCAGAGGAAACCACGAAACCCAGAGGAGAAGCCGAGAACCAGAGGAAACCGAGAACCAGAGAAAACGGAGACAAAATCACGCTTAAGCAGAGAACTGCAGGAGAAGTTTAGATCGAGAGCGAAGGGAAACCGAGAATCACGTCGCAAGGAGAGAACAGAGAGCAACGAACTAGGAACACGTCGTTGGCCGAGAGCAACAAGCCAGGAACCAGTGCCGTCGTTGGCCGAGAGCAAGAGCAAAACCACGAACTAGGAACACGTCGGAGACCAAGGCACTAGCGACCAAGTTGTCGCTGAGGAAATCACAGGTAAGTGGATCGAACCCCTACTGATACCATGTCACAAATATAAGACGCAATATTGGTCACGCAGTTCGGCCAATCTTTGCCTACGTCTCCGACTACAGAGCAGCTGTAGTTCCGTTTTATTGATTGTGTTCCTTACCTTGAGTACAAATACTAATGAGTTTAAATAGACTATTCTATGCGTAAACCTAACGGGCCTGGGCCGAATAAATAAATCTACTATTTACAAACTTCCTAATTCCTTATTCACAACTTTATCCTTGTTTAACAAACGTGTAGTTTATTAGATCGATGAGGTTCACAAAAAATCTTCTTTCGTAATAAGAATGCCGTACTTACCCATTTGATCAATCAATAAAATTTATGAGGATAGTTTCTCTTTCAATTTTGTAAAGATGTTGATGACCTGAACAAAAACATAGTGGACATGAGCTTAATTCATTAATGATTTCAGTGAGATTTTAGGTATATATATATTTATCAGCTTTGTCATTATCTTTGTGCTGTCCTAAAAAACTAGATTAACCTGAAGAGTAGCAGCAGCAGTAAAAGAAGCTGCAGCTTCAACTGAAGTGATTTTTGTGAGTCTTCCACTGAATATAAGAATTCCATGTTACTGTTGTTTGGTGCAGCTTGAAATGTTCACACCCACACCCATGTTTGCTGCTAGTTCTGCAATCTCGTCACCCATAAATTCAGATTCAATGGCTGTATCTAGTTGTGGTGCCTTTTGTAAGTAGTTTCAGGTAGGTACTTAGAAGCAGAATTAGAGTTTTTACATTGATTGTGCTTCTCTTTATTCGAATTTGATACACCAACTCAAAGTTCTCTACATTCATCTACATGACTACTTGTTAAGATAATAAAAATTATTAATAACTCGAATTTGATTAGCACCTAAGTAAAAAAGAAAAGAAATAGAGTGCAGACATGCTTATTTACTTGATCAATGAATGCAATTTAAGAGGCTAGTTTCTCTTTCAATTTTCTAAAGCTGTTCATCAGCAGAACAAAAATACAGACATTAGCTTAATCCATTAATTTAATATAACATAGACATACTGATCTGCAACCATACTTGACGACTACTTTTTGGCACAATATGCATTTCCTGTCTGCTCTCTGTACTTTGTGTGCTTGTTGTTCCAGAACATATAAGCAAGCTTTTGTTTTCTTGTCAAAAAATATTTTTACACAATGCAAGTGGCTGGTTTGGCAGCATTCATCTAGAAGCATAAGGATAATTTGGCATTCATCCTGAGGAAGGAGAATTTCATGTTATGTGCCAAGTACTTATAATCTTATGTTTGTGTGGTCTGTTAAATTATTTATCACTTATTTGTGGAAGTGCTCTAGGCCTGGCAAATGTTATTTTTACTTTTGTTGTGAGAGTTAATTCAGATTATTATGTCACAACCTCACGAAATTGGCAGCAAAAAACAAGTACAGGTCACAAGTAAAATAAAAAGTCATAAAATTGTGTATGCCTCGACAATATAACATAAAAGAGATCCAAGATAAAAAAATAAAATAAAAATAAAATAAAAAAAAAGCTTGAAAGTGAAACCTCAAAAGAAAGAAAAACATATGCAAGTATCCATCAGAGTCATGGGACAATCACCCAACATTCAAGTCATGTCATTCAAATTGTAGCATTAATTTTAGCACTCATATGGAGTTCATGTTCAAGCCAAAACCATAGAATGATTCAGAAGTAAAAAATTATAGTAACTATAAGGATTTTCTAAAAGAATGCAATTTCTTTAAGTATGAGCAGGAAGATGTCATGAGAAGGTGTCATGCACTTCAGGATAGATAAAGCTTAAAGAAATGCAAATTGCATGCTAAATTTTTTCACTAGTCTAGAGTTCAAAGCAAAAGGCAAAACCATAACAAAGGCAAAGCAGTTCTTCATCTCAGGTACATCACCTAGATAATAGGAACGGAGACACCACCATCTCCCACATGAAATTTTCACCACATGCTGATACCATATGCACTTAATCATTACAACTACAATAGCTAATAATGCATGCAGCAACAGGTAAGTATTAACTAAGCAGAGCAAAGAGAAAAAGTAGTTTAAGTACCTTATTCTCGTCAACTAAGTTCTATACTATGAAGCTACAGAAATTGTTTAACAGAAGATTTTTTTCTACAACATTAGATTGTTTAACAAAAGTTACTGAAATTGTTCTCACTCCAGTAACGTAAACAAATAGTATAGTAACAACACCTGGAAAAAAAGAATCACATTCCAACATCACAAGCCTCTGTGATTCAAATATTGTTGTATATAGCAAAGGCTTAAGATCTCCAAACTTGAGGATCCTTTAACTCCGAATCATATCTATATTTGCACAATAAGAAGTGAAAAAATAATGAGCACATTTTGTATGGCATAGAGATAAATAATATCTTACAATATAAAATACTTAAATGCCAAAAATCACTCTGCCTCAAAGGAGCTGCTATGCCTGAAATTCTTTTAATAGAAATATGTAGAGGCTTTCCAAGATTATACTAAAACATTTTGAAATCTCACCCAACATTATTCAAGGGAGAATCCAAACACCCTCGATAGAACGACACTGTCGCTGCACCCTCTACCATGGCTTCACTAATGGAAAAAATGGAGGTTGATTTGGAGAAAATGGTTGATAGCAGGAGCAATTTAAATCCATAGAAAAACTCGCAGAAAATGTCAAAAAAAGAACGTCCAACCATAGATTACTGAATTACTAAAATATTCCTATTATACCTAAATGTTCCTGCAAAAAGTGTGCTTGAATTACTTATATAGAGTTGGATGCTTTCACCTGCCCTTACACAAACATCAGTACAGTTGTAAAACAACACAGTAACTTTGTGGTAAATTTCTAAAAAGGCTGCCATACACAAAATGAGTACTATAACCAGAGAAAATGTCACTCTAATAAGCCTCTTTCTTCCTTTTTTTTTCCTACCATCCCGCCTCCTTGATGTGCTTGAAGTTGGGGTTGTGGACCTATAATTCAAAAAGGATCAATGGTTACACGGGAGAGAGAATCATCGAATAGTAGAACAAAAACACAAACGAAACAAATGAATGCATAGTGATAATTCTCAAAAGTGCAGCCGCATCTGTTTGTAACCATGATGCCATGAATACAAGCAGTACAACAGGTGACACGAGGGTTGTGTTATTAAAAATTAGAATCTATAGGAATAACATTATCAGGTACAAAAATAAAACAATCCTCGCTTTCAAAATTAGCATTGATCTACTTGAACCGGTGTAAACAAAATCAGACCAAGAAGAATATCAAATACATATATATATATATATGTGTGTGTGTGTGTGTGTGTGTGTGTGTGTATAATTGCAAAAGCTTTTTTATGCTTGATATATACATAGATAACCTAGTTCTAAACACGGTAATAGGATCACTCAAAGAGGAACTTACTTTCAACAAGTCGAAACCAAGCTTTCAACATAATCCTTGGCATGAAACCACCATATTTCATTGGTAAATGTAGTTCTCTTAACTCTATTATCTCTCCAATTATAGAGAATTGCTTGTTCTTCTTGATCGCTTGCTAATATCAGTGTATCACTATTCTTAGGAAGACACAATGGGAACATAAACGAATGAAAATGATGTTCAAAGTCACCAATCTCATCACCTGTTTGAAGATTCTGATAACTAATTTTAAAGAATTGTGTCCAGGACTGTTCAACTCCAAATTCCTTCATCTGCCATATAACAAAATGAGTTTCTTGGAAATCATGAGAAAAGCAAAGGAGTCCACCAAAACAACAACCGTTGGCTCAAGATATGGCACTTCATCAAAGCCTCGAGGAAGTAGCAACTGCCTGTAGGTCTCCGTACCAAGATCAAGCGAAATAATCACAAATTGCTCAACAGTAATATCCTCCCAATCATAACTGAAGTGCTCAGCAGTAATATTCTCCTCTGAAGTTATTTCGAATGGCCAACCAGTTAATAGTGCCATTCAAATACACACCATGATTCACACCCGGATGAGTACGGGGAGAATTAGATATTTGGTCAAAAGGAACAACAGGAAAGCTTTGAATATTTTTCCAAACATTATCACCCAAACTGAAAACTCTCACCTCGTTTCTCCGTGTCCATGCCACCACCTTATATGTGCTTGTTGAATTATCAAAACCAAACTTGAAAGAGCTAAATCGACGGTTGCGATCATGGCCAAAAGACCCTAATTTTTTAGACATTGTCCTCGTGGCAGGGTTCCAAAAATAGAGCTAGTTCTCACGGCACTCAGTTGTCGAAGAACAACCGTGCAAGCAAATCAATCCATTGCAGCAACCAACAACCTGGTAGCAGTCCTTGTCCTTCAATCGGAAGCATGGACCATCGACAAAGGTGATTGACGGTGGTTCTTCTTCTAGAAAACGAGACAGGGAGATGGGTACGATACTGCAATCGGTGTCGTATATGGACTCGCACCAGATTAGTGCAAGGTGAGAGTTTCGTGCAGATCTGTTAAGGTGCATTTTGACGAAAGAAGGATCGGAGACGATGGAGTTCCATGACTTGCTCACGCATCTCAATCGCATAAGAGATTTCACTGTAAGAAAGGAAAGGATTTCCATGATAAGTTCATCAGGGAGGACTACGCACGCCGTTGGAGTGCTGCCGTTGGAGTGTAGCGACTTAGCTTGAGGAGGGGTATTCATGAGAGCTATGCTGGTACGATCGCAGTGCTGTTTGTTTTGAGGAGAAAATAAACCCTAACACAGGCCAAAGAGCGGGCAAACAAGTGTGTTTGATATATATGTCACAAAAGAAAAAAAACAAAAAAAAAAGGCTATGTCTATCTTCTATCTTTATCTTTCTTTTTATATCTTTTTTTATTCTTTATAATTTTATAATTATAAAAGTAATATTCCTGTCAAAAATTAATTATAAAAATATTAGTGTTTGAGATAATTTTGTCAAATCACTTAAATAAACACTAATTAATGCTTTTTAGCATTTAATAATTATAAAGATTTTTTTAATGAAAAAGAGAGCAAAATCTTGAAAAAATAATTAAATCAATTAAATAAACACTAATTAATGTTTTTAACATTTAATAATTATATAGATTTTTTAATAAAAGAGAGAGCAAAATCATGAAAAATAATTAAATCACTTAAATAAACACTAATTAATGTCTTTTAGTATTTAGTAATTATAAAAAAAATGAAAGAGAGAGCAAAATTCTAAAAAAATAATTATATAAATCTCAGTGTTAATTGATTTCATTTACAAAATTAGAGAGAACAAAATCTTGAAAAAAAAATGATTATATAAATCATAAAGTGATTTCGTTTGCAAAATCAAACATCCGGCATGTTATCAATATAGATATATCAATAATATTGATTACTATTTGATCACAATATATATTTCAATGATTGATACTATGTTGGATGTTGATATAGAGTAAAAATAGTATTTTAAAATGATTTACGACTGTAATTGATTTATTCATATATTTTAAATATTTTTTTAATATTGACGGCAAATCACAATATGCATCCCAATAATTGATATCATGCAGGATGTTTGAGGAGTACAAAATAAAAATAGTATTATTAAATAATTGATTATTATTATTATTATTATTATTATTATTATTATTATATATGACAATGCAATATAAAAAAAAATCATGTATCACAACGATATCACTTTGTTAAATTGCTTTTTAAAATATTTTCACAAATTTTTTTCTTCTCAATATTTTTACATGCATGCATGAGATTTGATGGGTTGTTTCTGTTCATAAAAAAAAAGGTTGCATTTTTTTGTTTGTAATCAATTTATTTATCTTTAAAAACTGTAATTTTACAGAAAAGGAAACTGTTAACATTTTTTTGAACAAGAAGTAAGGAAGCTTACACCAAATATATCTGCTAGCATACATGGAATCAAAATTACAGTTTTTACATTGATTGTGCTTCTCTTGATTCGAATCTGATACACCAACTCAAAGTTATTCATCTCATCTCCATGACTACTTGTTAAGATAACAAAAATGGTTAATAACGTGAATTTGATCAACACCTAAGTAATAAAGAAAATAATTAGAGTGCAGACATGCTTATTTATTTGATCAATGAATGGAATTTAAGAGGCTAGTTGCTCTTTCAATTTTCTAAAGCTGGGTTCATCAGCTGAACAAAAATATAGACTCCAGCTAATCCATTAATTTAATATAACATAGACATACTGATCTGCAACCATACTTTTTTTTTTTTTACAAAACAAAAGTTAAGCTATTTCATTAATAATCAGAGTCGAAATACATATAGTAACATCATCACAATTTTGGAGAATAGTAATATATGTAGTCATCCCTAACAAAACAAGAGCAACTACAAAGGCTTCTTCCCTCCTAACAAACTCTACCATAGAGTTGTAAAACTGATAAGATAAACGACTCTTATACTTTGTAAAAATAGTTCCATGATCAGCTTGGTCCTCCCGATTACTTTTTATACTATTCACAAAATGTTTTGAATCCAACTTGAGGATCACTTTGGTGGAAACAAGCTCAGTTGCCCATTGAAAAACATATAGGAGACATAAGACTTCCTCTTCATATACTTGAAGTCTGAGAGAGTAACTATAAGATTTAGCCTTGAAGAATTGTAATCTCTCATCACGAAAATTAATCTGCAACCATACTTGATGACTACTTTTTGGCACAATATGCTTTTCCTGTTTGCTCTCTGCACTTTGAGTGCTTGTTGTTCCAGAACATATCAGCAAGTTTCTGCTTACTTGTCAAAGAATATTTTTACATAATGCAAGTGGCTGGTTTGGCAGCATTCCTCTAGAAGCATAAGGATATTTTGGCATTCATCCTGAGGAAGGAAAATTTCAAGTTGTGTCAAGTTTATAATCTTATGTTTGTGTGTGTGTTTGTTTAATTATTTATCATTTATTTGCGGAAGTGCTCTAGGCTTGCAAATGTTATTTTTACTTTTGTTGAGAGAGTTGATTCAGATTATTATGTCCCAAACCCTTATGAAATTGGCAGCAAAAACCAAATACAGATCACAAGTAAAATAAAAAGCCATAAAATTGTGTATGGCTCGACAATAGAACATAAAAGAGATCAAAGAAAAAAAAAAGCTTGAAAGTGAAACTTCAAAAGAAAGAAAAACGTATGCAAGTATCTATCAGAGTCATGGGACAATCAACATTCAAGTCATGTTATTGAAATCGTAGCATCAATTTTAGCACTCATATGGAGTTCATGTTCAAGCCAAAACCATAGAATGATCTCAAGAATAAAAAATTATAGTAACATACCATATTACTATAATTTTAGGATACATAAAGCTTAAAGAAATGCAAATTACATACCATATTTTTTCACTAGTCTAGAGTTCAAAGCAAAAGGCAAACCATAACAAAGGCACAGCAGTTCTTCGTATCTGGTGCATCACCTAGATAATAGGAATAGAGACACCACCATCCACCACATGAAATTTTCACCACTTGCTGATACCATATGCACTTAATCATTACAACTATAATAGCTAGTAATGCATGCGGCAACAGGTAACTAAGCAGAGTAAAGAGAAAAAGTAGTTAAAGTACCTTATTCTCGTCAACTAAGTTCTATACTATGAAGCTACAGAAACTGTTTAACAGAAGATTTTTTCTACGACAGAGAATTGTTTAACAGACGTTACTGAAATTGTTCTCTCTCCAGTAACGTAAACAAATAGTATAGTGGCAACATCTGGAAAAAAATCACATTGCGACATCACAAACCTCTGTGATTCAAATATTTTTGTATATAGCAGAGGCTTAAGATCTCCAAACTTGAGGATCCTTTAACTCTGAATCATATCTATATATGCACAATCAGTAGTGAAAAATAATGAGCACATTTTGTATGGCAAAAAGCTCTCTGCCTCAAAGGAGCTGCTATGCCTGAAATTCTTTTAATAGAAATATGTAGAGGCTTTCCAAGATAGTAAGACATTTTGAAATCTCACCCAACATGATTCAAGGGAGAATTCAAACACCTCCTATAAATCCAAATGGATATCTTAAACACCCTCGACAGAACGACTATGTCGCTGCACCCTCTACCATGGCTTCACTAATTGGAAAAAATGGAGGTTGATTTGGAGAAATGGTTGATAGCAGGAGCAATTTAAATCCATGGAAAAACTAGCAGAAAATGTCAAAGAAAAAAATCCAACCATAGATTATTGATATATCATTAAGCGTATCTTGTGCAACTACTAAAATATTCCTATTATACCCAAATGGTCCGGCAAAAAGTGTGCTTGAATTACTTATAAAGAGTTGGATACTTTCACCTACCCTAACACAAACAGGAGTACAGTTGTAAAACAACACAGTTATTTTGTGGTAAATTTCTAAAAAAGCTGCCATACACAAAATGAGTACTATGACTAAAGAAAATGTTACGCTAATACGCTTCTTTATTCCTTTTTTCCCTACCATCCCGCCTTCTTGATGTGCTTGAAGTTGGGGTTGTGGACCTATAATTCAAAACGGACCAATGGTTACACAGGAAAGAGAAACATCAAATAGTAGAACAAAAACACAAAGGAAAAAAATGAATGCATAAGTGATAATTCTCAAAAGTGCAGCCATGTCCCTTTGTAACCATGCAGCACAACAGGTGACATGAGGGTTGTGTTATTAAAAATTAGATTCTATATTAATAACATTATCAGGTACAAAAGTTAAACAATCCTCGCTTTCAAAATTAGCATCCTCGCTTTCAAAATTAGCAAGGATATACTTGAACTGGTGTAAACAAAATCAGACCAAGAAGAATATCAAAAATATATTAATTTGCAAAAACATTTTATGCTTAATACATACATAGATAACCTAGTTCTAAAGATGGTAATAGGACAACTCAATTTATTCAATATATTGCGCATTTAAAAATCAGTTTGTACTCATTCCAAAGCTTCGTTCACCCAAAAGTAACCAAGGAGATGTGTTCACAAACATACATTCAGCCAGTCTGAACATTAATACAAACACACTCATTTATGTGACAAAGTTTTGAAGAAAATGAAATTAACATAAGTTTGAAGAAATAAAATAATTCTGGTTTTTCCATTTCTCATCAATGCATAAATCTGTCAAAGACTACGTGTCACTTGCTCATTGACCTGTTTCCCAATTTAACCTTTCACTCTATTATTTTTTAAGTCTTTTATTTCTAGCATTTCAATTTTAAGTAATGTATTATCCTCCCAAATCAAGGACTATTTCATACTTTTGTTTTGTTTAAAATGTTCTAAAGACAAACGAAGTAAAGATCATTCAAGAGAGATTAAATTTCCTTTTGGGAGAATCGCCTTCTAGTTATATTTATAATAGTATAAAAACAAAACAAATCCATTCAATCTATAGATTGTCAAACACTTATCAATATCCAATAGACAATTATTATACAATAAATTAACCTGAGGCATCATAAAAAAAATACTCACATATTATTAATAAATGACAAGGATTTTAAACAACATACATGAATTAACATAAACTTGAACAAGCAAAACATCGAAGTGTAGCTTACTTTCAACAAGTCGAAACCAAGCTTTCAACATGATCCTTGGCTAAAAGCCACATTATTCTATTGGTAATTCTAGTTCTCTCTACTCTGTTATCTCTCCACTTATATATAATTGCTTGTTCTTCTTGATTGCATGCCAATATCAGTGTATCACCATTCTCAAAAAGACGCAACGGAAACATGAACAAACGAAAATGTTCTTCCGACTCACTGAAGTCATAATCTATTTGAAGATTCGTGTAACTAATTTTAAGAAATTGTGTCCAAGACTCTTCAACTCCAAATTCTGTCATCTGCCATATAATAAAATGGGTTCCCTTGAAATCATGAGAAAAACAAAGACAATCCATCAACACAACAACACTTGGCTCAACAGGTGGCACTTCATCAAAACCCAGAGGGGGCAGAAACATTGTGTATGTCTCAGTACCCAAATCAAGCGAGATAATCACAATTTGCTCAACAGTAATAGCCAAAAAATCATAACTAAACCTATTTTCAATGGCCAACCAGTTAACAGTTCCCCTCAAAAACACACCATTATTATTCACACACGGACGAATATAGGGAGTAGTAACCACCTGGTCAAAAGGAAACACAGGGAAACTTTGAATATTTCTCCAAACATTTTCACCCAAACTGAAAACTCTCACCTCGTCGCTTCTCGTCCACGCCACCACCTTATAAGTATCGGTTGAATTATCATAACCAAATGTGAACTTGAAAGAACCAACTAGGCACTTACGATCATGAGCAAAAAACCCTAATTTTTCAGACACTGACCTTGTGGCTGGGTTCCAAAAACAGAGCCAATTCTCTCGATATTCAGTAGTTAAACAACAACCGAGCAAGCAGATCAATCCATTGCAGCAACCAACGAAGCGGCAGCAGTCCTTGTCTTTCAATCGGAAGTGAGGGTCATCATCGGCTGAGGGGATTGACGTGTTGTCTAGTAAATGACGTAGCGGGAAGGTGGTTACGACACTGCAATCCGCTAGGTCTGAGATTAGTGCGAGGTGAGGGTTTCGTGACGATTGCTTAATGTGCATTTTGATGAAGGTAGAGTCGGAAATGAGGGTATTCCAAGACTTGCTCACACACTTGAGTCGCACAAGAGATTTCACTGTAAGAAACGATAAGATTTCGGTGATAAGCTCGTCGGGGAAGATTAATGAAGACATTGGAGTGCTGTTGGAGCGAGCTTGAGGGGTATTCATGAGAGCTATGCAGGTACGAATGCAATGCTGTTTGTTTGAGTAGAAACTGAAACCCTATCACAGACTATTTGCCAATTATATATCAGTTCAATCAGACAAAAAAAAATGGAATTTGTATGTAAAAATAAAAAGTTATGATCAGTATATCTTAATCGGGAAATAAAAACAGGTTTCAAGATTTTATCCTGAAAAAAAAGTGTAGATTATATATTTTTTTAAAGGGGGTGGGGGATGAAATAAAGTGTAGATTAGACTAAAAAAACTAAAAAATAGGAAACTAAGAATTGTTTGTGAGGAAAATAAATATTAGGTTTAAATATATTTTGAATTTATATAAATATATTCCGTCTATATAAATATGAGGGGTTTTGGATTTAGTTCTTGTAAAAAAAAAAATTTATCCCTTCAATTTTTGAACATTTTGTTTTCTTTTTATCTCCGTTAGTTAGACGTTGAGTAATCAAGCAAATGTCCACTTTGACATTGCCGAGTGAGATTAATGAGTAAAGTTAATTTTGATGACTAATTTTTTATTTTTAATTATTTTATATTAAAAACATTAACAAAGAATAAGGATTCCTCTTCCTCAATCCTTCTCCCTCCCTCCACTTCTGTCAACCCGCCTTCCTTATGTGCACATTGACAAATAAAAACTTAATGCTTCTTCAATTTTCTCTTCTCCAGCCACCGTCCCTCACCCAGCCACCACTCCCTCCCGTTCTCTTTCCTCACTCGGCCACACTGTTGGTGGCAGCATAGCGCTTTGTTTAAATTTCAATGCTTTACCTTAACAATGAAGAAGGTGCAGTTTGCACGATCCTTAAGCATATACAAGATCTTTGATGTTCCTTGTTAGTCTTTGATTTCCATCGATTTGTATAATGTTGGTGCTCAGATACACGAAGACAAGACCATGGAGGTGGGGTTGGTTTGGAAAAACGAAAGAGAAATAAGGAAGAAGAGGTGTGGGAAGCATATATGAAATGGGGATGGGGTGGTTGAATCTGAACAGAGAGAAAGAAAAGTGGGGAAGAGAAGGAGAGAGGGAGATGAGATAGAGGGGGGGGGAAGAGGAGGAAGGAAAGAGTAAGGGGAGGGGTTAGATGGTCCGGCTGGTGGGGAGGGTGAGCCAGCGACTGAAAATGGGGAGGCAGCGCTGGTAGCGGCATAGTGATCGAACCACCCTCTTTTCTTCTCCTTTTTTCTCAGATCTACATTTATCGAAATGTTGGGGAAATCGCTTTGGTCTTCCAAATTGATAGAGGTTGGATTTGTGATATTCCATCATTTTCTGAGTTTGTTTGTTTCTGGGCAGTGGATGGGTTTTTTGGGTCTATGCTTCCATTTAGAAGTCGATGGTGGTGGAAAATCAAAAGGTTAAGAATAATGGGTATTTTTGAAGTATTTTATTATAATTTTAATTTAATAACAAAAGGAAAAAAAACATAATTACACACTCATCAAGTAATTAATCCATGGTCCGTAAAAAAAGTGATTAATTCATGGTGTCATGAATAATTTGACTCAGCAATATCGAAGTGGACATCTGTTTGCCAACTCAGCACCTAATTAATGGAACGAAAAACAAAACAAAAAACAAAATGTTTAAAATTGCATGGATAAAAAAGAAAAAAATAATAAAATTGACTAAATTCAAAACATCTCATATTTATTGGGACGAAAAAACATATTTAAACCTAAATATTGATAGTATATTTTTTGGGTTGGCATATGAAGTCACGTCAATGTCAAGTAAAATGAGGTTATGCAGGGATGAATAGTTTACTACTTGCTGATGCCTTTTTTTATAGTTTGTAACAAAAAATTTATTTATTTAATTGATTTTTTAATTTTTTTAATTAATCATGTGATTAAGTAATTAATTATTATGATTCTTTATTTGATTAAAAAACAAATTCTTAGAGGCGTAGAATTTTTTATTTTTTTAGAAAAAATATATGAATATGAAATTTCCTTTAGGCTTCTTTGGATGGCATGAAAAATCAAGTTTACAAGGCTCAAAAACCAATTACATGTTGGGACCATGGTTTGTTAATTTTGAGTATCATCAATTTTGCTAAAATACTTTGGTTAGAAGGCCTTAAATATACTTACAGTCATGGATTTCTAATTTTAGTCCTTACAAAAAAAAAAATTCCTTTAGGGTATGACTATTACGCGTGAGATTGGCAAGAGAGAAAAGAGCACGAGAGAGAACGAGCAGAAATTGTGAAACTCGCCTGCTTGGAACGCGTAGAAAATGGCACGAAAGAAAGAAAAAAAAACGTGGGTCCCACGCACTTTTATTTTCTTCGCTGAAGTGCGAAGAAAATGCCACTCGCAGCACTTCTTTTTTCTTTTTCTTTTTTCATTTCTACCCTTATTCTCTCCTTATATCTCAAATTATTTAAATTTTTAATCAAGGACATTGATGTCTTTTAAAAAATAATCAACACTTCTTTCTTCTCTTTTTCTCTTTTCTTTCTCTTATTCCAATCAATACCCCAAATCTACCCTATTTCTCACATTTTTCTCTTTTTTCGTACTCTCTCTTCACAATTTCTCTCTTCACAATTTCTCTCGTAAACCAATCACACCCTTATTGGTCCCTAACATTTGCCAAGTGTCCTCTTTTAATCCATGTCATTAATATCTATTTGGTTAGTGCTGACATAGTAAGCGGAAACACACATGGACATGACATGGGGGATGAAACCCACCGCTTCTAAAGGAAAACCCTTGTCCGTTACACATTGACTTCAACACTTCAATTACGAAAAACCTTTCAATTCCCTCACTAGTAACACGTGAGATTAATAACGCTACGTGTACATAGTTCAACTCATTCCACCACCTTTCCCCTTACCCTCGCCCCGCCTCTTCCCCCCATCCCCCTCTAATCCTCATCCTTCCTCTCCGGCCCACTCCTCTCCTCTATGTTAATTTAAATTTATTTTTATAATTTTACTTTTAATTTTTTAGTTTTTATTTTAAAATTTTTTTATTACTTTTTGAATTTAAATTGATTTTTATTTTATTTTATAATTTGTAGTATTAATTTTTTTGGTTTTTAGTTATTTATTTTAAATATTTTTATACTTTATTAGATTTGAAATTATGTTTAAAAGGGTAAACGAGAGAAAATTTTTCTTATCTCATCCTCTTGGTTTCTAACCCAACCCTCACTCAGGATAAGAATTACACTTGAGAGACAAAATAAGATGGGTTTTTTTTGTTACCATGGTATTGGTGGAAGTATCCTCCCGCTTCGCTGAGGACTAATCTTCTCGGGATCTTGGCTGTTGTTTGCGGGGAAAAAATCAAATGAGGGATTCTTAACGCCCAAATTGACAAATTGATTCTGTTTAGCGATTACACCGAGAACGGAACTCTGATTCTCGATTATGGGTTCCCCAACTGCTCCAGAAAGCGTTGAGTATGGCGAATCTACGCTATACTAAGGCTAAGACTAAGATACATGGAATCGGCTAAGATAAATGCTGTAAAAAGCTGATAAATTGCAAGAGAAATAGTTGTTTGATTGGTTGGGCCCCTTTTACATTTCTCGTGAAGGTATATATATACAAAAACAAAATGTAACCGCTTCTATTGGCCATTATCGTTCCACACGCTCATGGTCGACAACAAGAGGTCGTGGGTGTCCCTCAACTGCTTCCTTATGCGTATCGTGGGTTAACCGCTTTCCATCGGCTGGGCCAACGATTTATCACGTGTTAAATGCGTTGAGGGCCTTCAAGAGCTAGCTTTAATCATTTTGGCGCCAAAGTCCATGACTTTCACATATTTAACCCTTGGTCGAGCTTCAAAGCTCCATGTTAATCAACAATAGCTCAGCCGATGAGGCCATAATAATCGGATATTTCCTTTATCCACACCGTAAACTCTTTAGTAATCTACCGCCTCACGATGCTCCCCTGAACTTCCAACCTTTTCCTTTCTAGCCTCGCTCAATGGGACCAGTTTTTGGCTACAACCTGATCGGCTTATCTCACGCATCGGCTATTCCCTTCATCGGCTATGGCTGATATTTTCTGGTGATAACAATTGTCCCCTACATCATTTCAGTTGTAAATGCTGGATTGATGTATCGGATAAGATTCAAGTATCTGAAAACATCAATCACTAGTCACTTTATGTGCATTTAATATCACCAATTATGACCTGAACGGCTACTTTTCCCATACCCGATGACTGCGCTGCTATCCGATAATATCTCAACAACTTTTATCGTTGGCCGTGCGCATGACTCCTCTTTAAATAGCTGGCTCCATTCATTCTTCTTATTACTCAGGCAGTTTGAACTCCTTTGAACTCTTAAACCCTAGCTTCCTTTCTGCACATTCTCTTCTTGCGACAATGTCTTCAGCGTCCGATTCTCAAAATCGTGAACATAGCTACGGCGGCCATGACTCCCTGGACGAGTCTTCTCATTCAACCGACTCTCACCTCAACTCAGAGGCGGTAGGTCACCGATATGGAGTTGTGCGATGGTCGTTGACTTGGAATTCCTTATGGCCCATAAAGCCTCATCCAGAGTTAAATGCCATTTTCTGGACTTGTTTTCCAAATTCTTTTTGATCAGGTCCACAATAATCTTGTTGGTTGCCTCGGCTTGCCCATTGGCCTGTGCATAATATGGGGATGAATGTATCAATTTAATCCCAAATGCTGAGCAAAGGCAACCATCTTATCTCCGATGAACATAGTTCACGATCCATGGTAATGGTCTCTGGAATCCCAAACCCGTATATGATCTGGTGTTGAATGAATCGGATAACGTCATCTTGTTGTACCTTGACTATCGGCTGAGCCTCCACCCACTTAGTAAAGTAATCGGTTGCCACAATAATGAAATTGTGTCCTTCGGAAGATGGTGGATGGATTTTGCCGATCAAATCCATGGCCCAAATTTAAATGGCCAAGGTTTCACCATGGATGCATCAATTCACCGGTACCCTTTGAATGGGACCATGCAATGGCATTCTTCGCATCCTTTGGCGTGCATCGAAGCAATCGGTGTGATGGTAGGCCAATAATACCCATGGCGATAAATCAACCATTTCATAACAGCCCACTCTATGCGAGCCGCATATGCCTTCGTGAACTTCACCCATAACCCTTAGGGCTTCATTTTTATCTATGCACTTTAGCAATACCCCATTCATGCTTCTCTTATACAATTCATCATCAAGAAGCACATACCTTAGAGCTCGTCTCTTAACTTTGGGGTCGGTGCACTTAGAAGGATCCTGTAAGTACTCTATCAACTCGTTCCTCCATGAATCGATTCGTCCGCGACCATTACCTCTACTGGTAATTCGTCAGACTCCAAAGTCAACAGAGAGTTCCTATATCCGAAGGCCTCTTGGGCGGATCGTTGGTCTCCATATTAGCTCCTCCGGGGATGTATGACACCTTTGCATCAATAAATTGGTGAATCAATCACAACCATTGCATAACGTACAACAGATTTGGGTTGTTGCACCCATATTCTTTGGTTAGGTGTCGACCACTAATCCGGGAGTCGCCTTTACATGAATGTAATCAGCGCCCATCATGGCTAATGACTTTAACCCTATGATCATGGCATCATATTCGGCTTGGTTATTAGTTAAACCTGGGTTTAGGCGATACGTAAACCTCCACATTTTTCCATCTGGGTTGGTAATTGTCACTCCGGCTCCAACTCCTTTCTGGGCTTTAGACCCATCAAAAGTTAGGACCCAAGGCAATAGGTTTATGCAAGTAATTGGAGATACCCAGGTCCTCCACTTCCACGCAGGTGTTCGCCAAGAAATCGGCCAGGGCACGACCTCGACAAATTCTTAATGGGACGTATTTCAACGCAAAGGCAGTGAGCTTAATGGCCCACTTCATCAAGCGACCTTGTAAGACAGGCCTATTAAGCAAGTACCTAACAATGTCAATTTTGCATAAAACTAATATTTCATGTAGCATTAAATAATACTCAAGTTTTGTACAAGCGTAGAACAAAGACATGCACAATTTCTCCAATGGAGTATATCTGGTTTCAGCATCATTGAGGCTTCGGCTAAGGTAGTACACTGCTTTTTCAGTTATATCTTCAGCACCTGTGCTAACAGGCAACCAATAGACTCTTCAGCAGCTGCAATGTAAAGTTTCAAAGGCTTCCCTGGCATGGGGGGCACCAAAACTGGTGGACTAGCTAAAGCCTTCTTTATTTGTCCAAAGGCCTCTTGCTCAGACCCCACACCATCTCCTCGGCGTTCTTGAGCCAAAGAAAGGAGAAAAAGCCTTCATCTTACCAAATTAATTAGCTATGAACCTTTCTCAAGAAGTTGATCTTGCCCATCAAGCTCTGTAATTCCTTTTTGTTCTGGGTGGTCTAGCCTCCATCATCGCTTTGGCTTTGTTTTGGTCTATTTCAATGCCCTTTGATGCACCAAGAAACCAAGGAAGTTGCACACCGATACACCAAATATGCACTTTGCAGGATTCATCTTCAAGTTATGGACTCTCATCCTCCGCAAAGCCTGCTCCAAATCGCCAAGTGGGCTTTGAAGTCTTTGGATTTTACCACCACATCATCTATGTATACTTCCATAGTCTTGCCGATTAGATCATGGAAGATAGCATTCATTGCTCTCTGGTAGGTGGCCCCAAAGATTCTTCAAGCCGAATGGCATCACCAACCATTCATAAATTCCCGGTGCCCCCTGGGCACTGAATCTGATCTTGTGAGTGTCCTCTCGCCTACAAATATTTGATTATAGCCCGAGTACCCGGCCCATGAAGGTTAAAATACCATGTGTGGCAACCAGATCGACTAACATGTTCCGCCACAGGCATCACATATTCATCCTTTGGAGTGGCTAAATTCAAGTCTCTATAATCAATGCAAACTCGAATCTTGCCATTCTTCTTCGACAAGTACTATGTTAGCTAACCACTCTACATACCTGGTCGCTCGATGAACCCAAAGATTGAGCAAACGCCGCTTCGGCTTTGATTTGTGGTATCACCGAGGATGGTACCTTCTAGGTGGTCGCTTATGTGGCTTGAATCCTCCTTGATCGATAGCCTATGTTCCACCAATTCTCGTGCTAGCCCAGCATCTCATGATAGTCCCATGCAAAGCGTCTTTATATTTTTCAGCAGGCTACCACCTCTTTCTTATCCTCTCCCCAAAGAATCCGATTTGCGTTAACTGAAACTCTTCCGGAGTTCGCAAATTGAGGTCCTCCAAGGGGTCTTGAGATTCAAAGGTTGGCAAAGTCCTCCGAATAGGTGATTCAAACTCCATCGGCAACTCAGTGATCTCGTCGTCGATGTGAGGCCATCGCCTTGTTGTTTGTCTATCTGCAAGGACTCAGCCACGTGAGATTCAATCCTGAAAGCTTCTAGCCGCCCCATAAGTCCCGCACCACTGGGTGTCTTTAAACATAACAAACCTCGCGGGCTAGCCGTGGTTCTGGCTAATTGCTCGATCTTGAATCCCCTGGGTGTCAAGTTACAAGATTCCCAGGATCCTTCCTCGTATTCCTCAAGAATTGACTATGGGAGCCACAGAGGGAGAGTAAAACAAAGCTTCTAGATTTTGTACCTCACCGGGAATGGATTGTCATCTACCGACTATTTCAATTTTATCCCTTCCCAAAAACGAGCCTTGATGCATGGTGGAAGGTAAGCAATGGCTGGTGTGAATCCAATCTCTCCTAGCAGATCGCATAAGATGGTTTGCCATCAATCACGAAGAAAGTCGACTTGATGCTCTTGGGGCCAACAGATGATCTCGCTTATCGTGATTCCCAAGGGCAAAGCCTCTCCCATGAAGCTAGCCATTTTCATGTTAGTTGGGATCAGGTCTTCTTGGACTTGTTCGCACTCCTCAAGGTGGCCACCGGCATCACGCTCAATACCGCCTCATTATCAACGAACACTCACTGAAGGCCTTGCCATTGATGTAGGCTCACATACAAGGGCTTCAAGTGCTTCATCATGTCTTCGCTGGCCTACCAAATATAGTACTCAAAGCATCTTTTGCCGTGTCATTGGCTAAAGTTGCCCATTCTCGCCTCTTCCACGCATACGTCTCCTTCTAAGTGTTCAACTGGGATAACCAACCCGTAACTCGCTTGGGATCAGGCTAACGACCTCAATGGCGGCCATCAATCCGGCTTCACTCATCCGAGAGATAATCCGTAATTGAATCTTCTCAGAACTGCACTAAGATCGGCTCGTCATTACCATTCAAGCAGCCAGGTATGTGTGAATATGCCCTTCCTCTTTATCAGGTTCCCCTTTTCCTTCTTCAGGCTGCCCTATGTCCACCTCGGCAACCGTGATTGTCATTGGGGCCTCCTTGGCTTGATCAGTTTCAACTTTGTCAGGCTCCAAACCGCAAGGTCCAAAAGCCCTGTCAATGGCTTCTACCACTTTAGCTTCTGGGATCTCCTTTGTGAATACATGCCTTGACAGGATGATTTTGATGATTGACAAAAGGGAGCTTTGCAAATAGTCAACCATGCAAAAAGTGGAAAAGAATACCAAGACGCGTATCAAGAATGATTGTTTCTCAAGTCTTTGGGTTCTGGGTATTTATTTATCTTTATTAAGACAATTTGTAAGTAGTAATAAAAAGCTCTCAATTAAAATTAAATCACACACGCACAAAATATTTTGACATGCATATCTCGTGGCCTGATGTCGAAATGAGGAAGTCGGATGTCGAGCTCGAGGAAATCGGATGTCGAGCCGAGGAGGAAGCCTGGATGTTGAGCTCGAGGAAGTCGTATGTCGAATCGAGGAGGAGGTCGCGTGGTCAAGCTTATGAGGTCGCTGCACCGAGGTCTCGTGGTCGAGCCGATGAGGTCGCGTGCACCGAGCTATGAGGACCGAAATGGCGAGGAGGTCGTATGCAGAGTCAGGTGCCGAGGTCTTTGCCGAGCCGTGTCGAGGTCGTCTGGTCGAGCCGTGTGGCGAGGTCGCCTGGCCGAGCCGTCTTCAGAGGTCGTCCGCCGAGCTGTCTTCGTGAGGTCGT
Organism: Calophaca sinica; assembly: GCA_037113605.1. Taxonomy (NCBI): domain Eukaryota; kingdom Viridiplantae; phylum Streptophyta; class Magnoliopsida; order Fabales; family Fabaceae; genus Calophaca; species Calophaca sinica. Next base: position 72,599 of record JBAFXK010000057.1, on the reverse strand, counting down.
ATGCCGAGCCGCCTCCGTGTTTTCAATTCTTTCATGTTCAACGCAATCTGACAAATTCCAACGGACAAATCGACAACGGACAAATCTTTTTTAAATGTCAGAACGACAAATCCTTTTAATAATCATCCTGCAACGGTCAAATCTTCAACGAACATTTTTTTTAAGTGCGTGAGACGCTCCTCGTTCGGTCTATAAATAAACAACGCTGGGCTCTTTCTTACAACACAACGACAACAACCCAGCGCTTAATTTTTGTGCCAAAAACTCACAAATATTTTTCATCACTCACACTTATTTGAGCACAATTTTCGAGAGTCTTTTTATTCTACAAAATTTGAGTTGTATTATTTGAGCTTCAATTTGTTATATCTGCACTATTGAGTGTATCTTTCTCGTCTCATTTTATTTGTGAAAATCATTTATTTTTGGGTAGGAATCCCAAGGTGTTCATAGAGAGGTGATATCTCTTGAACGTATTGCTCTGGTTTAGAGTTGTAAAGGTTTCTATTGAACCTCGATTTAAAAGCTAGTGTCTTAGTGAAAATCCCATAGTGGTTTGCTTTGGGGACGGGACGAGGCCACAGGGGTGTTAGGTGGCGAACCTGGATAATTTGTTGTGTGCTTTTTACTCCTTATCTCTACTTTTCACCAATTAAATTTCAGTACTTTATTTTATTATTATTTATATCTTACTATTTACTTTATTTTTAACTCGCTTGCAATTTATTCTTCAAGTGATTTATCTATTTCACATTAATATTTCCGCAACTCATAATTAGTACTTATTTCTCCAAAAGTTTTTGAAAGCACTGCTCACACACAATTCACCCTCTTGTGTTTGGAGTCACTTGTCAACAAGTGGCATCGAGCTAGAATCTTGTATAAAGGACTTAACCGTCTCAAGAGAATGACTTCAAACAATTACGAGGAACTTCCATGAACAGACCCCCATTTTTCAATGGTGAGGGTATGGTTATTGGAAGGATAGAATGCAAATCTTTCTTGAGGGTGTTGATCTTGATATTTGGGATCTTGTGGAAAATGGTCCATTTGTCCCCACTCAATCAATTAATGATGCGGTGGTAGACAAACCAAGATCACTTTGGACCGAAGATGATAAGAAAGGTCCAATACAATTTGAAGGCTAAGAACATCATCACTTCGCTTTAAGCTACGATGAGTTCTATAGGGTCTCAAATTGCAAGACTGCTAAAGAAATGTGGGACACCCTTCTATTGACCCATGAAGGTACTACCGAGGTCAAGAGGGCTCGAATGAACACATTAACCCATGAGTATGAGTTATTTAGGATGGAACCAAGTGAAAACATACAAGATATGCAAAAAGGTTCATCCATATAATAAACCATCTCGTAGCTCTTGGGAAAGTCTTCAGAATGAAGATTTGATTAACAAAGTTCTTAGATGTCTAAACAGAATTGGCAACCCAAGGTCACTGCTATAGCTGAATCTAGAGACTTATCTTCTATGACCTTGGCTACTTTGTTTGGAAAATTGCAGAACATGAAATTGAACTAAATCGTCTCATGGAAAGCGAAGAAGGCGATAAGAAAAAGAGTGGCTCGCCTCAAAGCAAGCATCGAGGAAACCGACGATGACGAATGTGATTTCCTTGAAGATGAAAATAATGAGGAAAACATGAGTCTAATGGTTCGCAAATTCAAAAGGTTCATGAGACTTTAAACAAAGGTAAGTTCCCAAGCTCTCAAAAGAAAAGTGATGAAACAACTTCTTTTAATCCTACCGCTACAAGTGTGGAAAGAAAGGTCACATAAAACCCGATTGTCCTCAAAACCAAACGAGGAATGAGAAATTTCAAAAGAAACCACCAAAGGATTCAAGGAAGAAGAGCTTACATTGCCTGGGATGATAATGATATGGATTCTTCCGATGAATCAAAAATGAAGAGGCTCACCTTAGTCTAATGGCAAATCATGATGAAGATGAGGTAAATTTTTATGATCCCGACTCTTCTTTAACTTATGATGAATTACTTGTCATTGTCAGTGAAGAATTCAATAATGAAACGATTAAACTTGAAAATTGTTCTTTCTTCTAAGAAAACCATCTCTTCTCTTGAATCAAAAATTGAAATTTTAAACAAAGAGATAGTGATTCTTAAAGAAAAACAAGTCATTGTGATTGAAACTTCTCCTCCCATATCTTGTGAAAATAAAAAGGATGAAGTTTTAAAATGCAATGAGTGTAGTGTTTTGAAAAATAAGGTTAAGGATTTAAATAACACTCTTGCAAAATTTACGATGGGAAGAGATAATCTAAACATTATTTTAGGAAACCAAAAGGTACTTTTGGAAAAGTGGTTTAGGTTATCATCCAAAAATTCATGAAAAATCTTTTAAACTCTTCAATCACAACAAACCCTCAAGTAGTCCTTTCATTAAATGCTTTCACTGTGGTAGAAATGGTCACACTGCCTCTATTTGCAATATTAGAAAGAATAAAAATATAGTTGGCAAAAAGATGTGGATTCCAAAGGGCACCTTGCCCAAGACTAACTCATATGAACCCAAGATGGTTTGGGTACCAAAGGTTAAAATATGATTTGTTGTTGTAGGTGTGCTTGAAAGCCAAGGACTTAAATTGGTATCTTGATAGCGGCTGTTCAAAGCACATGACAGGAGACAAAAGCAAGTTCTCCTCATTGGTACCTAAGAATAGTGGTTATGTCCGGTATGGTGACAACAACAAAGGTAAAATTCTTGGGATTGGTTCTATTGGTAAGAGTCCTAATCCCACTATTGAAAATGTTTTGTATGTGGATGGTTTGAAGCATAATTTGCTAAGCATTAGTCAACTTTGTGATAAAGGAAACAAAGTGGTTTTCGATTCTTCAAAATGCATGGTCATGGATTCTATAAATGAAAATGTTATTGTAATTGGACCTAGAATTGGAAATATCTATATGCTTGATTTAGATAAAATACCTTCAAATGATGCATGTTGTCTTATTAGTAAAGAGGATGAATCTTGGCTATGGCATAGGAGAATGGCTCATATTCACATGGATCATCTTAATAAGTTAGTTCGAAAGGACTTAGTAATTGGCTTACCAAAGCTTCGCTTTGAAAAAGATAAACTTTGTGATGCATGTCAAAAAGGAAAACAAGTAAAGGCATCTTTCAAATCTAAAAATATTGTTTCTACAAACCGCCTTTACAACTTTTACATATGGATTTATTTGGCCCTTCTAGAACTAAAAGCTTTGGTGGCAATTACTATGCTCTTGTTATTGTGGACTACTATTCTCGCTTATACATGGACTTTATTTATTTCTCACAAAAATGATGCTTTTAATGCTTTTCAAAACTTGCAAAGGTTATACAAAATGAGAAGGGACTTAACATTGCTTCCATTCAAGTGATCATGGTGGGGAATTTGAGAATGAAGCATTTGAAGCATTTTGCACGTAAAATGGCATCGATCACAACTTTTCGCTTCCAAGGACACCGCAACAAAATGGAGTGGTTGAAAGGAAAAATCGGTCTCTTGAAGAGCTAGCGAGGACGATGCTCAATGAGACTAACCTTCCTAAGTACTTTTGGGCACACGCCGTGAGCACCGCCACATGTGATGAATCGAGTTCTTATAAGGCCGATCCTTAAACAAACACCGTATGAACTCTACAAAGGAAGGAAGCCCAACATTTCCCACCTTCACGCTTTCTGGATGCAAGTGTTTTGTCCTAAACAATGGTAAGAATAACCTTGGTAAATTTGATGCTAAAGTCGATGAAGGTTTATTTCTTGGATATTCCACTTCTAGTAAAGCTTTTCAATTTTTAATAAAAGAACTTGGACTGTTGAAGAATCTGTGCATGTTTCTTTTGATGAATCTAACCCCAAATCTTCAAGTAGAAGAAAGTGTTGATGATCTTGCGAAGTATTTGGAGATACCTATTTAGAGGAACAAGAGAGATCAAAAGTTCAAAAGGAGGATCAAGAGTCCTTGCCTCAACCCTCTCAAGAACTCTCTCACTCAAATCTTCCAAAGGAATGGAGAGTCTCAAAGAACCATCCTCTTGACAACATAATAGGGGATATCTCAAAAGGGGGAACGACTCGAAACTCTCTTAATCATGCATGGCATCATATGGCCTTTGTCTCTGAAATTGACCCACATCACGCCAATGAACCCATCTTTGATGAGCATTGGACCTTTGCTATGCAAGAGGAATTAAATCAATTTGAGAGAAATGATGTTTGGGAACTTGTCCCTAGGCCTAAAGATCACCTAGTCATTGGGACCAAATGGGTCTTTCGCAACAAGCTTGATGAAAACGGTATCATTGTTAGAAATAAAGCTAGACTTGTTGCAAAAGGCTATAATCAACAAGAGGGCATAGATTTCGATGAAACCTATGCACCCGTGGCTAGATTAGAAGCTATTCGCATGCTTCTCGCATTTGCATGCATCATGGATTTCAAACTTTTTCAAATGGATGTTAAAAGTGCATTTCTTAATGGCTTTATTCAAGAAGAAGTATATGTTGATCAACCTCCCGGTTTTGAAAATTTTGAATTTCCAAATCATGTTTTCAAATTGAAAAAGGCTTTATATGTGTTTAAAACAAGCTCGAAGAGCTTGGTACGAGAGGTTGAGCAAATATTTACTTGAAAAAGGTTTTGAAAGAGGAAAAGTTGATACCACTCTTTTCATTAAACACAAAAAGCATGACATTTTACTTGTTCAAATTTATGTCGATGATATAATATTTGGTGCTACTAATGAATCCTTGTGTAAGGAATTTTCTGATATCATGCAAAGTGAATTTGAAATGTCAATGATGGGAGAGCTAAATTACTTCCTTGACTTCAAATCAAACAAACAAAAGAAGGAATTTTTATAAATCAATCCAAATATTGCAAGGAGTTGCTTAAAAGATTTGGAATGAGCAACGCCAAAGAAATCTCAACTCCCATGAGCACATCATGCTATCTTGACAAAGATGAAGGTGGTAAGTCGGTCAAGTAAGTAAGTATAGAGGTATGATAGGATCTCTTCTCTATCTCACCGCTAGTCGTCCGGATATTATGTCTAGTGTTTGTATGTGTGCACGTTTTCAAGCAAATCCTAAGGAATCACATCTCTTAGCGGTAAAACGCATCATGAGATATCTCACCGCACACAAACCATGGGTTTATGGTACCCCAAAGGTGCCGACCGCACACTTATTGGGTACTGATTCGATTTTACGGTTGCAAAATGGACCGAAAAAGCACTAGTGGGACATGTCACTTACTTGGGAATGCCTTGGTTTCATGGCATAGTAAGAAACAAGCCAGTGTGGCTTTGTCCATTCCAAGCGGAATACGCTGCAGTAGTTGTTGTGCAGCAGATCATTTGGATGAAACAACAGTTGAATGATTATGGAATCAATCAAAACTGCTCCAATTAAGTGCGATAATACTAGTTCCATAAACCTCACTAAAAATCCGGTTTATCACTCCTGACTAAACACATAGAGATTAGGCACCATTTTATTAGAGATCATGTTCAAAAAGGTGATTGCATGATTGAGTTTGTGGAAACATCTAGACAACTTGCAGATATTTTTACTAAACCTTTGCCTAAGGAAACTTTCTTTTTTATTAGAACTGAATTGGGAATTTTAGATCAATCATTCATCGAGGATCACTGTGATTGCTTTTTCTTTTTGAATAAATTCTAACTTGGGCGTTTGAGTGTGCTAACGAGTTTATGCAGGTCTTTTCCCCTTCCATTTTCTTTAAGTACGGAATAATGAGTGGGTGACGCATTTGTCTTATGCAACTAGCTAATCATGTCCAACCAAATTTCATCTGTCACACACCAAGCTTGGTATCACGTAACTATCAAAATATGCTTGTTTAATCCTGAATATATGCCTTGCTTTATTTGTCTTTCCCACTTTTTGATGTTGCCAAAAGGGGGAGAGTTACATGAATGCATGATTCAGGGGAGTGATCTTTTAAGTATTGCCTATTGTGAGGGGGAGTTTTTCTAAATATTGTGCTTAAACTCTGATATCTTTTATTGAAAAACCATGCTTATATCTCATTGCTATATCATGATTATATTTTACTAAATTCCTCCATGAGATGTTTGTCATCATCAAAAAGGGGAGTCTGTGAATACATGCCTTGACAGGATGATTTTGATGATTGACAAAGGAGCTTTGCAAATAGTCAACCGTGCAAAAAGTGGAAAAGAATACCAAGACGTGTATCAAGAATGATTGTTTCTCAAGTCTTTGGGTTCTGGGTATTTATTTATCTTTATTAAGACAATTTGTAAGTAGTAATAAAAAGCTCTCAATTAAAATTAAATCACACACGCACAAAATATTTTGACATGCATATCTCGTGGCCTGATGTCGAAATGAGGAAGTCGGATGTCGAGCTCGAGGAAATCGGATGTCGAAATGAGGAGGAAGTCGGATGTTGAGCTCGAGGAAGTCGTATGTCGAATCGAGGAGGAGGTCGCGTGGTCGCTTATGAGGTCGCTGCATCGAGGTCTCGTGGTCGAAATGATGAGGTCGCTGCATCGAGCCATGAGGACCGAAATGATGAGGAGGTCGATGCAGAGTCAGTGTGCCGAGGTCTTTGCCGAGCCGTGTCGAGGTCGCCTGGTCGAGCCGCGGTGGCGAGGTCGTCTGCCGAGCTGTCTTCAGAGGTCGTCCACCGAGCTGTCTTCAGAGGTCGTATGCCGAGCCGTCTCCGTGTTTTCAATTCTTTCATGTTCAACGCAACGGACAAATTCCAACGGACAAATCGACGCAACGGACAAATCTTTTTTTAAATGCTGCAACGACAAATCCTTTTAATAATCATCCTGCAACGGTCAAATCTTCAACGGACATTTTTTTTAAGTGCGTGAGACGCTCCTCGGTCGGTCTATAAATAAACAACGCTGTGCTCTTTCTTACAACACAACGACAACAACGCAGTGCTTAATTTTTGTGCCAAAAACTCTGTCAAATATTTTTCATCACTCACACTTATTTGAGCACAATTTTCTGAGAGTCTTTTTATTCTACAAAATTTGAGTTGTATTATTTGAGCTTCAATTTGTTATATCTGCACTATTGAGTGTATCTTTCTCGTCTCATTTTATTTGTGAAAATCATTTATTTTTGGGTAGGAATCCCAAGGTGTTCATAGAGAGGTGATATCTCTTGAACGTATTGCTCTGGTTTAGAGTTGTAAAGGTTTCTATTGAACCTCGATTTAAAAGCTAGTGTCTTAGTGAAAATCCCATAGTGGTTTGCTTTGGGGATGTGACGAGGCCACAGGGGTGTTAGGTGGCGAACCTGGATAATTTGTTGTGTGCTTTTTTACTCCTTATCTCTCTACTTTTCAGTCAATTAAATTTCTGTACTTTATTTTATTATTATTTATATCTTACTATTTACTTTATTTTTAACTCGTTTGCAATTTATTCTTCAAGTGATTTATCTATTTCACATTAATATTTCCGCAACTCATAATTAGTACTTATTTCTCCAAAAGTTTTTGAAAGCACCGTTCACACACAATTCACCCCCCTCTTGTGTTTGGAGTCACTTGTCAACATCCTTCTTATCGGCTGCCTTGGCATCGGCTATCATCTGCAGGGTTTGTTTCATTCTTTGCAAGGATCTAGCTCTCTGCAGCCTTCTCTTCTGCGTTCTAGTCAAGCAGGATCGGCTTGAACTCTTTCTTCTTCGGAGGTTGATTAACCACCCACTTCCCTTCTTCGACATTTGCGGTGGCTCGATCATCCTCGTGGTTTGAGTTCATCATCATTCTCATTGTTATGCGAAGAGAGGACATTCCCCTTCGACATTGAACTCCGCCACCCTTCTCTTAGACTTTGGGAGAGGGTCCTCGCGATCCCGGGCATAATCTACCGGGCTTCAAATTGAGGTTCCCAGCTGATTTTGCCCCCGCCTCTCGAGCATGCCGCGTTCTCTTAGTCTTTGAGTGCATGTTGCAGATCGACCGATCAACTCGTTAGTCAAACGTCCGGGTCTGGGAGGTTTACCATGGAATCGGCTCGAAGATGGTTGGCCCACAGCGTTTTTCGGTGACACTGGTGGGTTGCCCAATCTGTCAAACACAGATCCCCTGGTGACCTCTTGGTCTCTTTTGGATTCTTCTTTGGGCATCCAAACACTCCTGATGGATTGTTCCCCTCTTATTGGCCTGGGATGATCAGGCCTTGAGAAAGACACCATGGCCATGGTTACAACTGAGAATGGATTGGTATCTACTGACATCTCGGATATGCTCTTATCGGCTAGCTTGAACCTACCCTCCTTGATAGCCTTTTGTATGGCCTTCCTGAAAACTACACAGTTAGCTGTAGAATGGTTATAAGAAGTATGCCACTTACAGTATTTCTTGTTCATTAATTCTTCAGGAGGTGGAATCCGATGCCCCTCTAGCAGCCGAATTTGCTTGTCCTTGAGCAAGTAATCGAAAATCTGGTCTGCCTTGGTTATGTCAAAGGAGTACCCTGCCTTATCCTCTGTTGACTCAGTTTCTTTGGCCTTGGCGGCCTTCAATGCTGGGCAGGAATAGCTCTTCCCTTTGACTATCTCGGCTACCATCATATCAGCAGTGAGGTCAACCGCTTCGGAGTCAGATTCTTCTGCCTCTATGATAGAGACTAAATGTGGACCCTTTCTCGCCAGCCCTTCGCTTTTCCTTTTCCCGGATATATTGCTCAACTTCGGATAGCCCTTTCTCGCCAGCTTGATTCAAATCTGTGCGGTGCTTGTCCTACTAACTTCTCCTTCAATCAAGGGTGCATGTTGTTAATCACCATGGAGGTATATTCTGCTTTAGGAATTGCACGTAACATTTCCCCGCTTTCTTTCTGAACCTTTCAATGTAATCAAGAACCGACTCATCAACTTGTCGCCTGAGACTAGTTAGATCTGCCATCAGAACTCGAGGTTGAGGCCAAGAAAATCTATAATGGAAGCACCTCTCCATGTCGCCCAATTGCATCGAGTTTGGAGGCAGGGAGGAATACCAGGTGAACGCCGTCCCGCGAGTTGATAATGGGAAAAGTTGAAGTCAGTGATACTCATTTCGCCGCTTTCACCACACCGGGCCGTGAAACGCCCTATGTGCTCCATGGTAGACTTGCCATCTTCCCCGAGAATATGGTGAAATCTGGAGTTTTGAATCCCTAGTGAGAGGAACCATCCGATCCACCCATTCAGTGGTACGGTTTCGTAAACAGTGACGGTCCAATGGCTTTAATTGTATCCCAAAGTACTTCTTGATGGTACTTGCAATCATTTCGGTCTATCAAATGGGAGGCTCCTCGCCGATTATCTTGTGGATTCAGGGGCACTCGACCCATCGGTCTCTGTGGTGAAGCCTTGTTGAACGGATTATGAAGGTTGAAGGTATTTGGTAGAACATTGCCTAGAGGTGGATTAGTATTCCATTGTCGCTCGACCATATTCCCAAAACCTCCGACCGAGTCCCTGGAAGCCGATGCATTCTCGGGTAAAGGTGGAACAGTTGTTCCATGCCTCGCTTCTCCCATAGTTGCCACCGCTCGTAGTATATTTGAACTTCATCGAGGGTATGGCATGGGGACTGGTCATGCGGTTGGCGTAATGGTGGATTGTTGAGGTTCCAATCACCGATAGCTTCCCCGAACCATAACCAGGCCATCGGCCGCCAATTTGGCTGTCCATATGTGTTTGCTGCACGCAGAGGGCCATACGTTGGAGCATACGACGTTATCGGGCGCACCAATGTGTCCAACCGTGTTAATCGCCTCCGAGCCATGTTGATTCGCCCATACCGCAGATTCGCTGATCGTGTGGCATCACTTGCCCCCAAAGACGTGGGTGGTACCCATGTATTCGGCCGATCACCGCACATCCGGGTTGGTGGCCTCTACCGGTAGTGGGATTGGTCAGGCCTGAAAAGGCCCGGCCGACCCACATTCTACCGAGGCCGCCGACCGACCGCTTGGTACGCCGGGTTTGCCTGCTCTCCCGCCAACGCAGAACTAGCCGAGTGTTCACCTTGCCGCCCTCGATCGGTCTCCATGTCTCTCGCCTGTTGAACCTCGTTATACACCATGGGCCTGACAATATCTGCCAACTGCCTTGACACTTGGTACATAATGGCATGGATCCCCATATCAATCTGGCCGCTCGATGAAAGAAGTGGTCATGACCACCGGGCTTTGATTCTTTGGGTTATTCATTTCGCAGGTGGTGCAGAGATCGGAATGTCTTCAACCACTACGGGCATACCCAAGGTGTATGCTGACTCGTTGTTCTTGCGTGGTGGGGTTCTTTTGGGATTTGAACTCGACTCCATGTTGTTGTTGAGTTTCTTTCCGGACCTCAGGTTCATACGCTAAGCGTGATCTCCGCTCGAGAATCAAACCTCGCCCTTCAATTCACCTATGGTCCCACCGGCGCAAGCAAACTTGTTTGCGTGGAAAAATCACCGAGGATTCGCTAACGCCCACCGACAAATTGATTCTGCTTAAGCGATTACACCGAGAACTAACTCGATTCTCGACATGGGTTCCCCAACCGCTCCGTAAAGCGCTGAGTGTGGCGACCCACGCTATGCTAAGGCTAAGACTAAGATACATGGAATCGGCTAAGATAAATGTCAGAAAAAGTCGATAAATTGCAAGAGAAATAGTTGTTTGATTGATTGGGCATCCTTTACATTTCTCGTCAAGGTATATATATACAAAAAAAACAAAAATGTAACCGCTTCTATTGGCCATTATGCGTTCCACACGCTCATGGTCGACAACAAGCGGTCGGGTGTCCCCAACTGCTTCCTTATGCGTATCGTGGGTTAACCGCTTTCCATCGGCTGGGCCAACGATTTATCACGTGTTAAATGCGTTGAGGGCCTTCAAGAGCTAGCTTTAATCATTTTGGCGCCAAAGTCCATGACTTTCACATATTTAACCCTTGGTCGAGCTTCAAAGTTCCATGTTAATCAACAATAGCTCAGCCGATGAGGCCATAATAATCAGATATTTCCTTTATCCACACCGGCTAAACTCTTTAGTAATCGGCTGGCCTCATGATGCTCCCTGAACTTCCAACCTTTTCCTTTCTAGCCTCGGTTCAATGGGACCAGTTTTCGGCTACAACCTGATCGGCTTATCTCACGCATCGGCTATTCCCTTCATCGGCTATAGCTGATCTTTTCTGGTGATAACAGCTGTATTAAGGCAATCCCTCCTAACGACATTTTTTTCATACCCAAGGCTCGAACTCGAGACCTTGGTTAAAAGACTCAACCGCAGTACCAGTCAGATCAACGCTTAGTTGGTACAAAATAAGATGAATTGACTTATCATATCCGATTGGCTCACCAAATACTGGATTAAAATAAGATATGATAATTTACCATATCATATCTCCTTTATCTTAACCATCAAACGAGCCCTTAAATTAAGATCACTAAAGATCTTAAGAATGAGTTTTTCCACCTTAAAATAATACACTGTTATATGGATAGACCGATAGACATTTCTTTAAAAATGAAATTTGCTTTTCTTTTCTTTAGGTGTGCCATTCGTGCTTTTCAAACGAATGCGATCAATGTTCTAATAAAGCAACACTCTTTCATCCAACTCAAGCGCTAACCATAAGCAACCGGATGACAAAATATAGAAAGTGTAAAAGGTTTGCAAAAATGTGTATTCCATTGATTTGAATGTGTACATTTACAAATATATATAGCTGTAAAGACTAACAGCAACAGAGGATATAATATGAATTTGAAATTTAAATTACAAAAGGTAAATTTAAATTTCAAAAGGTAGTTATACAAGGCTGCATGTGATGCGTAACAGATTGTAACAGATAGCAGTAGAAGATGAGGCTGTTATTTTGCTGTTATATTGAGTTTGTTCCAGCAGCGCCCCGCAAGATGGTGGTGTTCCATGACACCAATCTTGGATGTAAGCAAAGAGTGCCTAGTTCAGGGCAGTGGCTTTGTCAGCAGATCCGTGAGCTGTGAGCCCATGGGTACATGAAGATCTTATAGTTGATTGGCTTTGACAAGGTCGCGCCCAAAACGATAGTTCTATGGCAACATCAGACAAAGAATAATATCTAGTATATTTTAATTTGCAAAAGCAATTTTATGTTTAATATATACATAGATAACTGAGTTCTAAACATCGTAATGGGATCACTCAATTTATTCAATATATATATTGCGTGTTTGAAAATCAGTTTGTACCCATTTCAAAGCTCCATTCACCCAAAAGTAACAAATGAGATGCACTCACAAACTGGGACGGATCCACGTTCAGCACATTGGGGGCGCTTGACTCCACTTAAATTTCACCCTGCTCACTAAAATTTGGTGATAGTTGAAATTGTCCCCACACAATAATAACAGTCGGTATGTTTGTTATTGTCATCCATAGGTGAAAGACCATCACAAGCCCATCTTGACTGTGATGTTCCATCCCTGCAGATCACTTTCTTCATCCAAAAAGAGGGACTGGCCCACGTATTCTGGATACTTATCTCTTTTCTGTATACTTTTCTCTTAGTCTTTTATTTGGTAGTGCTTGTTACTTTTCTTAGTTTACCGACTAAGTCACTAAAATGGTAAAATAAAATGAAATATTTTTTCCAAATAATACTTAAATATAATAGAAGTAAGATGTTTTCTTTTTGTCTTTTTTTTTGATATTTTTTCCAAATAATACTTAAATATAACAAAAGTAAGATTTTTTTTTGTCTTTTTTTTTTGATATGCCTCCACTACTAAAAAATCCTGGATCCGTCACTGCTCACAAAACATATGTTCGGCCACTTTGAACATTAATACAAACACACTCATAGTCTTTAACAAAGTTTTGAAGTAAATGAAATTAATATAAGTTTGAAGAAATAAAATAATTCTGATTTTTCCTTTTCTCATATATATATATATATATATATATATAAAATAAATCGTCCAAGTCTACATTGATGTGTCACTTGCTCATTGACTTGTTTCCGCTTTAACGTTTCACTCTAATTTTTGTAGTCTTTTTTCGTTTCACTTCAATTCAAATAATGTATTATCCTCCCAAATCGAGGACTACTTCATACTTTAGTTTTGTTTAAAATGTTGAAGACCAATCAAATAATGATCATTCAAGAGAGATTGAATTTCTTTTTTATTTTTTTATTTTTTATAATGGAGGAAAAACAGCCAGCAAATCAACTACGTTGCCCGAGGAATACAAGCACCCCTCAGGTTATCAAACAAAGGAACCGAAAGCCAACTAGGAGGCTTGTCAAACCAAATACAATCAAGACTCCTACTCAATCTACTACCAGCAATGGTGTCCACACACCAGTACACCTATTTCCCTCCACCTTCCAGTCCTGTAGAGAAAGAAGGGTAGTAACTGCATTGAGCAAAGGCTCCAACAGAGCATTGTTGGTTCTTCTAAGAGCTACCCTGTGAACAACCACCCTTGAATCCATTTCCAAAATAACAAACTTCCATTCCATCTTCCTGGCAAGCATAAGTCCCCAATATAGGCCCCATAATTCAGCCCATACCGGTTTACACATACCAAGGTAGCAAAAGAAACCATGAATGAAGATGCTATTACAGTCCTGAGCCAAACCTCCACAAGAAGCCTCACCCAGAGAACAGTTCACAGCACCATCCACATTTACTTTAATAGTGTTATTCTCAGTAGGAACCCATCTAATAAATCTATCCTCCAGGCTCACTTCAACAAATAATGGAAAAGGCTTCAAGAAGTCATTTGTAATAGACTGAACAAGTCTAAATGATTTATCCAAAATGCTGCTATCACTCTCCAAAGTACTAGAAAAGACCAAAGCATTTCTAGAAAATTTAGCTCAAGTTTTGGAGGCCTAAGCTAAAAAAATGACTCCTTTTCTCTGGGAGCACTAAATGATCCCAAATAGGCGAAATGAGCTCACACTCCCTCAAAATGAGCATCACATCCGGTGGCGGATCTAGGACCCTAGGACAGTGGGTGCAAAAAAATTAAAATTCATACACTATTAAAAATGTTAAATTACATACCTCATAATTGTCCTCAAGATGCATGCGGAGATGACCTAAATCAAAGCAACCAGCAGCTCCAGGACTAGGCATGGGATAAGCCTCCTTTATTTTATACAAATTATTGTGTCCAACGTCTCCATTTGCTACAATATTGCCTATGTTCAAATCTGTAACTGACCCTGATATACTCAGAGAAATAGTCTCAACAACCTAGACAATATATTACATCAATTCAATTATATATATATAAAAGATGGTTCTGTTACATTCGGTTATGCAACGTGTCACCACCACAATTATTTCAATTATTTTATTAAAAAAAATCTATTTGAATCAGTTTCTATTTTAAAACGAATTTTATTTAAATTAATTTAACACTTTTCAAGTCAATTAAAATGATTTAAAAATAAATTCATGATATATTTATTTTTAAAATAAATTGATACAAAATTTTTAATAATTTTTCAATTTTTAAAAATAAATCAAAATATTTTATTTTAAATTTAAACAAGTAGATGAATTTCATATTTTTAAATTAATATATGTTTTAATTATTTTTCCATTTTTTAAAATAAAATAAAATTATTTAAAAATAAATTAATGATAGTCATAACTATTTAAAATAATTTTCTAATTATATTTTCTATTTTCAAAAATAAATCAAAATATTTAATTTAAAAGAAATCAAATAAATTAATTTAATATTTTCTAAATAAATGAAAATGATTTAAAAATAAATCTACGATAGATATAATTAAAATTGAAATTGAAATTTAAAGCTTTGTTACAAGCAGTTATGCTATATAAATCAATCATTGTTATAAACCAAATTCTATTCTTATGGCTCTATAAATACGAAACGAGACATGCTATTTAAATTAATAAGATTTTTTAATTATTTTATTATTTTATAAATTAAATCAAAATATTTTATTTTAAATTTAAACAAGTAGATGAATTTAATAATTTTTAAATTAATTAAAACGTTTTTTTAATTATTTTGTAATTTTTAAAATAAATCAAAGACTTATATTTAAATTGAAACAAATAGATTATTTTATTATTTAAAAAATATATTAAAACGATCTATGACAGATATAATTAAAATTGAAATTAAAATAAAAATTTAAAGCTTTGTTACAAGCGGTTATGCTATTTAAATCAATTATTATTTTAAAACAAATTCTATTCAAACTAATTTAATATTATCAAAATAAATTAAAACTATTTAAAAATAAATTAATGATACACATAACTATTTAAAACAATTTTTTAGTCATATTTTTTATTTTCTAAAATAAACCAAAGAATTTATTTTAAAAGAAATCATATAAATTAATTTAATATTTTTAAATAAACTAAAAGATTTAAAAATAAATCTATGGTAGAAATAATTGAAATTTAAAGTTTTGTTACAGGCGGTTATGCTATCTAAATCAATTATTATTTTCAAACAAATTCTATTCAAATTAATTTAATCATTCAAAATGTTTTATTTTAAATTTAAACAACTAGGTGAATTTAATATTTTTAAATTAATATGATTTTTTAATTATTTTAGGATTTTATAAATTAAATCAAAATATTTTATTTTAAATTTAAACAAGTAGATGAATTTAATATTTTTTTTAAATAAACTAAAACGATTTTTTAATTATTTTTTAATTTTTAAAATAAAATCAAAATACTAATATTTAAATAGAAACAAATAGATTATTTTATTATTTTTAAAATAAATTAAAACGATCTGTGACAGATATAATTAAAATTAAAATTGAAATTGAAATTGAAATTTAATTGTTAAAGGTGGGTATGCTATCTAAATTAATTATTTTTAAAACAAATTCTATTCAAATTAATTTAATATTTTTAAGATAAATTAAAACTATTTAAAAAAAAATTAATGATAGACATAACTATTTAAAATAATTTTTCAGTTATATTATTTATTTTCAAAAATAAATCAAAATATTTAATTTATATTAAATTAAATAAATTAATTTCATAATTTTTAAATAAATTAAAAAGATTTAAAAATAAATCTACGATAGATATAATTAAAATTTAAATTGAAATTTATAGCGTTGTTATAAGCGGTTATGCTATCTAAATTAATTATTATTTTCAAACAAATTTTATTCAAATTAATTTCATAAATCAAAATATTTTATTTTAAATTTAAACAACTAGGTGAATTTAATATTTTAAAATAAATCAAAATACTTCTATTTAAATTGAAACAAATAGATTAGTTTATTATTTTTAAAATAATTTAAAACGATCTATGACTGATATAATTTAAATTGAAATTGAAATTGAAATTTAAAGCTTTGTTACAAACGGTTATGCTATGTAAATCAATTATTATTTTAAAACAATTTCTATTCAAATTAATTTAATATTTTTAAAAAAATTAAAACTATTTAAAAATAAATTCATGATAAACATAATTATCTAAAAAAAATAATTATATTTTTTATTTTTAAAAATAAATCGAAATATTTAATTTAAATTAAATCAAATACATTAATTTAATATTTTTAAAATAAATTAAAATTGAAATTAAAATTTTGATCTTTGTTACAAATGGTTATGCTATCTAAATCAATTATATTATTTTCAAACAAATTCTATTCAAATTAATTTAATATTTTTATAATAAATTAAAATGATTTAAAAATAAATTCATGATAGATATAATTAATTAACACAAATTTTTAGTTATATTTTTTAAAAATAAATCGAAATATTTAAATTAAATTAAATCAAATTGATCAATTTAATGTTTTTAAAATAAATTTAAATGATTTAAAAATAAATTTGTGATAGATATAATCAAAATTGAAATTTAAAACGTTGTTACAAGCGGTTATGCTATTTAAATCAATTATTATTTTAAACTAAATTCTATTCTTATGACTCTAGAAATACGAAACGAGGCATGTTACATCCTCACCTTTCAAATCACCATTTTCATCCATGCATAGCAACAATTTTTTTCCATAAATTATGTCTTCTAAATATGATCAAATTGCTAGCATAAACACTAAGATTGGTCAAAAGTTATGGAGGTTTAGGGTTAGAATTATTTGGCTATGGAGAGTGACAAACTCTAAACAACCAGACCAACCGGATTTTATCAACATGATATTAATGGATGAGAGTGTATGTCTCAAATTATTCTATTTTTATTTATGTTCGTAACATGATTATAAATCTATTTGTTAACTTCTTTCCATGTTTATATAGCCGGAAAAAAATCCAATGCATCATGTGGAGCAGCCATGTAGAGAGATTTGAACCTATGTTGATTGATGGCAGATGTTACGAGACAACAAATGTTTCAGTTGCTATTAACAATTATAAATACAGACCAACGTGCCATTAATACATACTCTATTTTAAGATGATGATGGCAGTGAAGCCAGTTGATAATTCATATGTTCCTTTTTATGGATTCAAGTTTACACCCTAAATCGATATTTTTCAAGCTGATAGAGAGAATTCACACTTAGTTGGTACATCTAAAGTATATTTATTTGTGATCTTTTAACAATAGTCAATAGATTTTCATGTCAAATGTGATATGTTTTGTATAGATATCATTGGACTATTGGCTGTAAAAGGTGAATTCATAGAATACAAGCGAAATGGCAGGCCAACTTGCTATGTAGTTGTTGAATTGGAGGATCTCGAGTAAGTAACATTTTCATGTATTTTTATTTATTTATTTATTTATTTTAATTGAACATAGTTTCCTATATTGTGATTCAAATTTTCTTTGTAGGGGAGGAGAGAAGCTAAGATACACGTTATGGGAGGAATTCGCATATCAACTTCTAGAATGTCTCTCTAAATTTTAGATTTTCTAGTGATTTTGATATTACAGTTGGCTAAGATGAAATTACATAATGGTAATTTCTAAAAAGTGTGTCTTGCCTTTTTTGACTATCATATTTTATAATGTTTATCTATTTGTTGTTTATTAAATATTGTAACTTTTTGGACTTTTAGGAAATATGGGAGCATCAAGCACACCCTATAATTCAAAACTATTAATAAATATTTAAGTTCTCGAAGTTCAACAACTCCGTTCCAAGTATTAGTTTTAATATTCAATTCAAGAGACCATATTCTTATATGAAGTTCCACATTATGTTTTTTTATTTAAAATTTGATTTTTGAATGAAACTTTTGTTAGGTATTTAAATCTCAACTTAAAATACAGGTCTTACACACTATCCAAGTTGGCTGCAGATCCAGCATATTCATTGAAAAATGACTTATTAAACATGTCTACTTACAAAACAATTTCAGAATTGAAAAAAATGCAAATAGGTATATTGCTATATTGCAACATTCTGATAAAGTTTCATAAACAGTTTTTTCAAATTTATTCAAAGAGTTATTTCTACAATGTGAATAAATGAAATAATTAAATATTGTTTCAGATAAAAATATTGTTTTTTAGAATAATTAGTCTCTAATTAAATATTCAATTCTACAAAGTCAGTTTACAATGTGGGTCATCACATTTAATTCTAATTTTACAGAAACAGTTTTTTTAATACAACGATCCTATTTTTTAAAGATATCCCTTTATAAATTGGTCACTTTATTTGAATGAAAAAAATCATTTAAAATTATCCCCAAACAGATAAGACAATTTTTTTACAGTAGACAATGTACTTTTTGTTAGCACAGAAAGTAAAACTTTGAGTAAATGTATATATGATTTTGTTCATATTTGAAAATATTATTTATTTAATTTTTTAATTCTTACATTTATGAATATTATTATATCATGAATATTTTTGTAAAAATCTACACTATTAACCATTTATATTATATAGCTATAAGCATTATCTCTTCAAAAATTTAATACTTTATTGTTATTTTTAGGATTGTCGTATCTTTTATTTAATTTAGTATTAGATGCTTGAGCATAAAATGATTAAATTTTTAATGGATTTGATATTTAAATGATGATTATTTTTTTTGCAGGATGATTTGTTTGTCACATTATCAGTAGTGGTAGACATTGACACTAAATCAAGATGGTTATATCGTAATTTGTGCATCAAAGAAATTGTATAGCTAGAATGACAGAATGCAATGGTTGATATTATTGTTAAAAATACGATATTATTTAATATTAAATTAGATCTATAATATTTAAGGTTAAATATGTTTTAGTCCCTTAAAATTACGGCTTTTCAAATTTAATCCCTAAATAAACTTTGTTCATTTTTAGTCCCTATTTTTCTTTTACCGGGACTATTTTTTTAGTCCCTAGCATCTATTTTTTCTAAAAAGTTTTCAAAATAAGAACCAAAAATAGTAAAATTTTTTAGGGCCTAAATTTGAAAAGTCGTAATTTTATAGAGACTAAAGACATATTTAATCCTAATATTTAATATGATTTTATAACTTTATATTTATTAAAAAATATGTCCTTTTTGAAAAAAATATGTTTATAACACTTAGGACAATATAAGACACATATACATTATATTAATTAGATAAAACTATATAAGTATTCACATGTTAATATTCATATCTATTGAAGTTACTTTTCAAAAACTTTTGGTAAAAAAAAGTTATAAAATATAAAAATAGTAGAAAACACAATTAAAAAAGTTAAAAAATAAATATTGTATAGTCAATATTTGTGCCCGTGCCTTAGGCACGGGTTATTACACTAGTTCTAATTATTTAATAGTTTTTCAATGTGTTCTTGATTGACTATTATCTTGGTAATGCACCAGAAGAGAATTGCAAGGCAATTTTGGTATTCAGACATACCTTGATGAATCAAAATCGAAACATATTAAAATATATTTGTTTTTTTTTTCCAAAAAATTTGGAAATCAATCTCTATTTGGAAATTTACACCAATCCATTACAGTTAAAGAACAACCATGAAGTGGACAATACATCACATCTAACAATGAGCTCAAGAAATTAAGAAAGCACATAAACATGATAAGGGAAAATATACCTAGGTTCATTGAGACACCCCCAAGTATCTCATCCAATAAAACATACATATACATATACTGATTAATTTTAAAACCTTTTTATCACAATTGAATCAGCATAAAAAAAAACATTAGATGAACATAGAAGTTAAGAGTAACATTTATAATATACTGCATCATTAGCCTTTGAACAAAATAGTTTTTAGTACACGGTATATCATCCTACTAGTTAATAGAAGTCATACAGTCATCTAGATAACAACCAGCCTATACTATATACATTATTTTTTTTTCTACAACATCAAAAGATCTCCTGTCAAGAGTAGGTAGATCACGTCGAAACTACATCAGGCTGGTCCAAACATACTACTGCATCAGAATTATTAGTCATACATCTCTTTCCCTCACCCTCTATGGGATCGGGTAGTAGGGAGGCGGTTCCGGATATGTTCCTGTGGGTGCACAATGCACGCAGCCCACATATCAGCTAAAGGTAAGTAAAAGGTTAATGTCATAGTACGATGGCGGGTGGTAGTGATGAAGTTAGGAAATGTGCCAACAGTGGTGTGAATAGCGATTTCTCCATCAAAGGTCACAGTGAGGTTGGGATAATCAGGGGTCCAGATCCCGTTGATGAACTCCATACGTACCATCGGGTGATGATTGTTGTCGTTGTCCTCCATCTTTAACCAAACATAATAATAATATCCAAAACAACAAACAAAGGGGTGAGTACATATCAACAACATAACATATAGTAGAGCATTAGGCAATCATAATAGTATTATATATATAAAGAAATAAAGATCAACAGTTCATTTCATAATCATGCAACAAGATCCATGCAATGTCATATATATATATATATATATATATATATATGTATGTATGGACCCACATCTACTCCATGGAGAGACTCTAAATTGGAGGAGCGATCGGGAGTACATGTTCCGTCCCAGTACTTTTCTCATTTTATAATTCATTATACCGGAACACTCTACACCGATCTTGAGTTCTTGCAGTGTCTCGTCAGGCTCATCATTGTGGGATATCGAATACCACGACACAAGGGAGCTACCACCTGGTCACATGTGGAATTTCGCACCGTGATGCCCCCAAGGTTATTACAACCTTCACTTGCGCACTCGCTCGCACTCAAAACGTAGCTCTCTTCCTCATATTTGAACTCAATTATCCACGTACTACCATTATGGTAAAAGTTACACTAGAGGCAGACTCAATTACGAGAGAGAAAAGCTGCACAAGTAAGAAAAAAATCAGAGTTGACCAGAGTTGACCATCACCAGAGTTGACCAGAGTTGACCACCACCAGAGTTGACCAGAGTTGACCAGAGTTTGACAACCACCAGAGTTGACCAGGGTTGACCACGCACCAGAGTTGACCAGAGTTGACCACCACCAGAGTTGACCAGAGTTGACCAGTGTTGACCACGCACCAGAGTTGACCAGAGTTGACCAGAGTTGACCACGCACCAGAGTTGACCAGAGTTGACCAGTGTTGACCACGCACCAGAGTTGACCATGCACCAGATTTAAGTGTGTGCGTGTGTACCGGATTTGGGTGTGTGTGCCAGTGTCCGAATAACAGAGCGTTGTAAAATAAACACAGATTTTAAGACATCAGATGAACAACTTAATAATATCAAAATAATATCCATTCTCAGCAAGGAAGTTCATAAAAACATCAAAGCTAAGAATAACTATCAGTATATGTAAACTCAAATTTCCTCTTCTACTTTACTAATATTAAATTACTGTATCAGAAAAAATAATAGAAATAGTGAAGGGATAGGGCCACCCTTGACTCGAATGATTCACCTCCTACTCTACTATTATTGTTGAAGTTCCTCACCCCCCCTATTACCTGAAGTTTTGTTTTGTCCTAGTTGGTAAAGGCTCTTCCTTGGAAAACTCCACAAGCTTTACAATCAACAGGGATGGTAACTTTCTCTTTATACTTGAGGTATAGATGAAAAAGGAAGTAGAAGTGAAAGGAAAAAGACTTATGGGTGGTATATCTAGTAGGGAAAAGTATGGAATAGGACACTGATGGTGTAAGATAACTTCATAGTTTTGAACGTAAAGTATTTTCACCAGGGAGTAAAGTGGTTGATTGTGTGTGAGAGTGTGGAGGGATTAGAGAGTGTATTTATAGTGAACTTCTACATAACTGATGCTTTATTAAATAAATTAGATTTTATCATAAAATCTTGGGATTAAATCTGTAGGTAGATTTAATGGGCTATATTCATTGTACAGGTGGCTTTTCTTGGAGAAAAAGTTATATTCATTGTACAGGTGGCTTTTCTTGGAGAAAAAGTTTGCATCCTATGGTTGGTAACTTATCCGAGTGTCCAAATAAAATCACAAGATAAGATGTAATCATTAGCAGGATCAAAGTATATCTTGTCAGAAGCTTTTAGGAACAATTTGTTGCAACTAATTCGTTACACATATAGAAAAGATGAATGTTGATTGGTTCTTTGGGTAACTTAAAATTTTGGAAGGCATAACAATCCCATCTTATGGTTACTCCTAATTAGAAAGTGGAATCTTATATTAAGTCACGTTCTGCTACACCTAATTAATTATTCAATATAACTTAACATAAAATAAAAGTATAGTAATATATCTATATGTAATAGTTTAGTATTATATTATATCTATGATATCTATGATGATATTAGTATAGTAACATATATTAAAAATAGTTTAGTCAGCGTAACCAAAAAATTTATTATTATTATTATTATTATTATTATTATTATTATATTACTATTTTAAATATTTGATTTAGAATTATAAACTAAATTTTTAATTCAGAAAAGAATAGAATGTTACAATTCTCCCCCTCTAATAAAAAAATTCCGTCCTCGGAATTTGCGTACCTTAAAATAAATACGGATATTGCTCCTTTATTTTGTCTTCTAATTCCCAGGTAACGTCACCAGTATTTTCTTCCCAAACTATTTTTACCAATGGAATTTGCTTTCCTCTGAGTTGCTTCATTCTCTTGTCTGCGACTTTAACATGTAAAGACTCATATGTCAAGTTTTCTTTTAATTGTACTGTGTCGGGCTCGATTACATGAGAAGGATCAGGAATATACTTTCTTAGTTGAGAAACATGGAAAACATTGTGGAGATTGGAAAGGGAAGGAGGTAAGGCTACTTGGTAAGCTACAGGGCCAACTCGTCGGAGAATTTGGTAGGGTCCAATGAACCTAGGTGTAAGTTTCCTGGATTTCATTACTCTACCAACCCCAGTCATCGGTGTGACTTTTAAGAATACGTGATCGCCTTCTTGAAATTCAAGTGGTCTTCTCCTTTTGTCCGCATAACTTTTCTCGCTTTGTGGCCGCTTTTCATTTTCTCTTGAACCATCCTTACCTTTTTCTCGAGGTCTCACAGACTAATTCTCGACCTATAATAAGGTTCTCCCAGCCTCATACCAACACAATGGTGTTCTCAGATCTTCGTCCATATAGTGCTTCGTAAGGAGCCATTCCTATGCTGGAATGAAAACTATTGTTATAAGTAAACTCAATTAGGGGTAAAAGCTCATCCCAGCTTCTTGAATATTCCAAGACACATGCTCTTAACAAATCTTCTAATGACTGAATTGTCCGTTCTGATTGCCCATCAGTTTGTGGATGATAGGCAGAGCTTAACCGTAATTTGGTTCCTAGAGCTTTATGTAAGCTTCCCCAAAATCTCAAGGTAAACCTCGGATCTGTCGAGAAATTATACTTGAGGGCACCCCATGTAACCTGACTATTTCATTTATGTACAGCTGGATTAATTTCTCCAATGAGTATTTTATATTGATAGGCAAAAAGTGAGCTGACTTTGTTAACCTATCAATAATTACCCAGATTGAGTTATGCCCTTTTGGAGTCCTTGGCAATCCTGTCACAAAATCCATTGCTATACCGTCCCATTTCCATTCCGGAATGTCTAGTGGTTGTAGCGTTCCTGCAGGTTTTTGATGTTCTATCTTAGCTTTCTGACAGACTAAACAAGCAGCTACATACTGTGCTACTTCTTTCTTCATTCCTGGCCACCAGTACATCTTCTTTAAATCTTGATACATTTTTGATGCTCCAGGATGTACGCTCAACTTGCTCTTATGTGCTTCTTCCAAAATTAACTTCTTGATTTCTTGATCACTCGGCACACAGATCCTGTCTTGAAACCTTATCACTCCGTCAGCATTCTTCTAATTCAAGAAGTTTGCCTTGCTCCATCAATTCCATCTTTTCTCGAAGATCTTGATCGACTTCTTGTTTGATGCGGATCTGCTCGACAAGCCATTTGTAACAAGATAACCATATTTACCCAAGTCGGTTACTGTTACTTCTATCGCTAAATTTAAATCTCTAAACTTCTCAATGAGTTCCATCTCTGACCATCATAGCGTAAACATGTAATGTCTTCCTACTTAATGCATCCGCTACGACATTTGCTTTTCCAGGATGATATTGCAATTTGAAATCATAATCCTTTATAAATTCCATCCATCTCCTTTGTCTCATGTTTAATTCTTTTTGATCAAACAAATACTTCAAACTTTTGTGGTCACTGAAGACATCAAACTTACTCCCATACAAAAAAAGCATCCATAATTTAAGTGCAAAAACAATGGTCGCTAACTCCAAATCATGGGCCTGGTAATTCCTCTCGTGAGGTCTCAGTTGTCTAGAAGCATATGCCACTACCTTTCTTTCTTGCATAAGGACACAACCTAAACCAAGATGAGATGCATCACAATATACCTCAAAATATCCATTAGGGTCAGGTAACACTAAGACAGGTGATGTTGTCAACCCACGCTCAGCCTCGAAAACTCTTTTCACAAGCATCCGCCCATACGAACGCTTGTCCTTTTCGAGTGAGTTGGGTTAGGTAACGCTATCTTGGAAAATCCTTCAATAAACCTCCGATAATATCCTCGCTAACCCTAGAAAACTACGAATTTACATTATTGTCCTAGGTCTTTCCCATTGTAAGACGACTTCCACCTTAGTTGGATCTACCGCGATCCCTTCCTTCGAGACTACATGTCCCAAAATTGCACTTCTTCCACCTAAAATTCACATTTTGACAGCTTTGCATACAATCGCTTCCTTCAAGACCTGAAGAACAATTCGGAGATGTTCCGCGTGTTCCTTATGATCTCGTGAATAGATAAGAATATCATCGATAAAGACGACGACAAACTTATCTAAATATGGACGGAATATTCTATTCATATAGTCCATAAAAATTGCAGGAGCATTCGTAACTCCAAACGGCATCACTAAATATTCATAATGGCCGTATCTTGTTCGAAAAGCTGTCTTTGGTATATCTGCTGCCCTCACACGTATCTGATGGTATCCAGATCGCAAGTCAATTTTTGAAAATATGGTAGCGCCTTTCAACTGATCCATCAAATCATCTATCCTAGGTAAAGGGTATTTGTTTTTGATAGTTACTTTATTCAATTGCCTATAGTCAATGCACAACCTAGAACTTCCATCCTTCTTTTTGACCAATAAGACAGGAGCACCCCAAGGTGACACACTAGGCCTAATGAATTTCTTTGCCATTAATTCATCCAATTGTTTCTTTAGCTCGCCATTTCAGGATGGCGACATTGATGACGTGCTATTGATATAGGACTAGTTCCTGGCAACAAATCAATAGCAAACTCTATTTCTCGCTCGGGGTAGACTGGAACATCTTCGAAACACCTCAGGAAATTCCTCACGATCGGCACTTTGTTTATGTCCAATACCCCTTGAACTTCCAAAGAAGACAACAACCTATATCCTCGCGCTCTTTTTTTCAAAGAAGCAATTGTTTGGTTGGTAGATAGTAATCCGGGGCTTTCCAATTCAGGAAAGATTAAGGACTTATTTGAACAATCTAGTAGGACTCGATTAGAAGATAACCAGTCCATACCTAATATTACATCTAGCTGGACTAAAGGCAAACATATTAAGGTTATAGTGAAATTTCTATTTTTAATGATAATCTTAACAGTCAACACAAGCTAAAGCAGTGACTACCGGTTCAGAAGTGGGGGTTGAAACAATTAAATCAAAAAGAAGTGGGGAAATAGGTAAATTTAGTTGTCTTACACAGTCATAAGATATGAAAGAATGGGTAGAGCCCGAATCATACAGTACATTTAAAAGTCTACCTGCTATGAGACACTTACCTTGTATAAGGTCATCAGACTGAGAAGCTTCAGCTCCACTCAGGGTGTATGCTCTTCCCTTCGTCTTTGGCCTCGATGACTGCACATTATTGACTCGAGTTTCTGTTTTGCAATCTCTAACAAAATGTCCCGGTTTGCCGCATTTAAAGCAAATCACTTCTTTATTCCAACAATTCTTAGTATCATGAGCACCTCCACATTTAAAACATTTCAGCAGAGTCGGATATGCTTGACTGGATTCTCTTTTTCCTCTTTGACTGGGTTATGATATTGATTTCCTTGTGGACGGTCATATGGTTGCTTTCTGAATCTGTCATTTCCTTTCTTAAATTGCGAGGATCCAAAATTATGAGACTGTCTTTCCCTAGTCTTTTTGAGATCCTCAATCACCCTACATTTATTTACTAATTCAGGAAATTCTCTAGTGCTAAAAGAAACTACTGCTTCCCTAATTTCATACCGCAACCCTTCTTCGAACTTTCGGCATTTCCAACTTTCATCTGGATGGTGTTGAAAATACATTGAAAATTTCGACAATGCTTCAAATTTTGCAGCATATTCTCCTACAGACATCCCTCCTTGCTTCAACTGTAAAAATTCCATTTCTCTAGCGTGTCTTACATCCTCCTGGGAAGTACTTTTCAAAAAATTTGCTACGAAAAAGTTCCCAAGTTATTTCTCGACCTTCTGCTTCCAGAAGTTGATGTGTTGCTTTCCACCAATATTCACTTCCGATTAGCATAAAGGTTGCGTAAATAACTCTTCGCTCTATAGGGCACATCATTGCCTCAAATATCTTTTTCCATTTCTTGAATCCATAACTCGGCTTTGTCCGGATCATATTCTCCATTGAATTGAGAGGGTTTATTACGCGAAATTCGGTTAAACCTTGGAATTCATTGTTCCTTCATTTCTTGTATTGTTAGTTGAGTTTGTTGCAACATTGTCGCAGCCCATACTTCGATGGCTTGAAACGACTTGATCATTTCTTCGTTATTCCTCGCGTCATAATTTCCTACTGAATCAATATATCAGAAAAATAATTTCATCACTATATTATTCCTACGTTTTTTTTTTATTAATGACACACAACCTTTCACAGCAAAACATAGTTAGTCCATACCCAGTCCCAATAAGACTCGACCAGCTCTGATACCACAAATGAGACACCCCCAAGTATCTCATCCAATAAAACATACATATACTGATTATTTTTAAAACCTTTTTATCACAATTGAATCAGCATAAAAAAAAAAACATTAGATGAACATAGAAGTTAAGAGTAACATTTATAATATACTGCATCATTAGCCTTTGAACAAAATAGTTTTTAGTACACGGTTTATCATCCTACTAGTTAATAGAAGTCATACAGTCATCTAGATAACAACCAGCCTATACTATATACATTATTTTTTTTCTACAACATCAAAAGATCTCCTGTCAAGAGTAGGTAGATCACGTCGAAACTACATCAGCCGGGTCCAAACATACCATCGCATCGTAATTATTAGTCATACATCTCTTTCCCTCACCCTACATGGGGATCGTAGTAGGAGGCGGTTAGGATATGTTCCTGTGGGTGCACAATGACGCAGCCCACATATCAGCTAAAGGTAAGTAAAAGGTTAATGTCATAGTACGATGGCGGGTGGTAGTGATGAAGTTAGGAAATGTGCCAACAGTGGTGTGAAAAGCGATTTCTCCATCAAAGGTCACAGTGAGGTTGGGATAATCAGGGGTCCAGATCCCGTTGATGAACTCCATACGTACCATCGGGTGATGATTGTTGTCGTTGTCCTCCATCTTTAACCAAACATAATAATAATATCCAAAACAACAAACAAAGGGGTGAGTACATATCAACAACATAACATATAGTAGAGCATTAGGCAATCATAATAGTATTATATATATAAAGAAATAAAGATCAACAGTTCATTTCATAATCATGCAACAAGATCCATGCAATGTCATATATATATATATATATGTATGTATGGACCCACATCTACTCCATGGAGAGACTCTAAATTGGAGGAGCGATCGGGAGTACATGTTCCGTCCCAGTACTTTTCTCATTTTATAATTCATTATACCAGAACACTCTACACCGATCTTGAGTTCTTGCAGTGTCTCGTCAGGCTCATCATTGTGGGATATCGAATACCACGACACAAGGGAGCTACCACCTGGTCACATGTGGAATTTCGCACCGTGATGCCCCCAAGGTTATTACAACCTTCACTTGCAGACTCGCTCGTACTCAAAACTTAGCTCTCTTTCTCATATTTGAACTCAATTATCCACGTACTACCATTATGGTAAAAGTTACACTAGAGGCAGACTCAATTACGAGAGAGAAAAGCTGCACAAGTAGGAAAAAAAATCAGAGTTGACCAGAGTTGACCATCACCAGAGTTGACCAGAGTTGACCAGAGTTGACCACCACCAGAGTTGACCAGAGTTTGACCACCACCAGAGTTGACCAGGGTTGACCAGTGTTGACCACGCACCAGAGTTGACCAGAGTTGACCACCACCAGAGTTGACCAGAGTTGACCAGTGTTGACCACGCACCAGAGTTGACCAGAGTTGACCAGAGTTGACCACGCACCAGAGTTGACCAGAGTTGACCAGTGTTGACCACGCACCAGAGTTGACCATGCACCAGATTTAAGTGTGTGCGTGTGTACCGGATTTGGGTGTGTGTGCCAGTGTCCGAATAACAGAGCGTTGTAAAATAAACACAGATTTTAAGACATCAGATGAACAACTTAATAATATCAAAATAATATCCATTCTCAGCAAGGAAGTTCATAAAAACATCAAAGCTAAGAATAACTATCAGTATATGTAAACTCAAATTTCCTCTTCTACTTTACTAATATTAAATTATCAGACGTAAAAATAATAGACATAGTGAAGGGATGGGGCCACCCTTGACTCGAATGATTCACCTCCTACTCTACTATTATTGTTGAAGTTCCTCACCCCCCCTATTACCTGAAGTTTTGTTTTGTCCTAGTTGGTAAAGGCTCTTCCTTGGAAAACTCCACAAGCTTTACAATCTGAACAGGGGATGGTAACTTTCTCTTTATACTTGAGGTATAGATGAAAAAGGAAGTAGAAGTGAAAGGAAAAAGACTTATGGGTGGTATATCTAGTAGGGAAAAGTATGGAATAGGACATTGATGGTGTAAGATAACTTCATAATTTTGAACGTAAAGTATTTTCACCAGGGAGTAAAGTGGTTGATTGTGTGTGAGAGTGTGGAGGGATTAGAGAGTGTATTTATAGTGAACTTCTACATAACTGATGCTTTATTAAATAAATTAGATTTTATCATAAAATCTTGGGATTAAATCTGTAGGTAGATTTAATGGGCTATATTCATTGTACAGGTGGCTTTTCTTGGAGAAAAAGTTATATTCATTGTACAGGTGGCTTTTCTTGGAGAAAAAGTTTGCATCCTATGGTTGGTAACTTATCCGAGTGTCCAAATAAAATCACAAGATAAGATGTAATCATTAGCAGGATCAAAGTATATCTTGTCAGAAGCTTTTAGGAACAATTTGTTGCAACTAATTCGTTACACATATAGAAAAGATGAATGTTGATTGGTTCTTTGGGTAACTTAAAATTTTGGAAGGCATAACAATCCCATCTTATGGTTACTCCTAATTAGAAAGTGGAATCTTATATTAAGTCACGTTCTGCTACACCTAATTAATTATTCAATATAACTTAACATAAAATAAAAGTATAGTAATATATCTATATGTAATAGTTTAGTATTATATTATATCTATGATATCTATGATGATATTAGTATAGTAACATATATTAAAAATAGTTTAGTCAGCGTAAGCAAAAAAAAAAAAAATTATTATTATTATTATTATTATTATTATTATTATTATATTACTATTTTAAATATTTGATTTAGAATTATAAACTAAATTTTTAATTCAGAAAAGAATAGGATGTTACATTCATCATTTCTTCAACCACCGAACCAGTAATATTTGTTTGATTTGAGGAGAAGTCAAGCATAAGAAGCTACAAAGAGAGAAAAAGGGGATCTAAGATGGCAATTGGCAATCTGAGACGCTCAACAAGGAAGTAACCACAAACAAATCCACAACCCCATTGGTGGCAAGAAACTCAAAAACAAAATCTAGAAACACAACACACTGTGTGAACAAACGCAAAAACTCTCAAATGCAAAAACACACAAATGAGTGAATAAACACAAAAATAAAATCCAAAAACAACAGAATGAACCCCAAACGCACATAACCCACCAAGAAGAAGAAGAAGAATTTGCCGCTGTGGTAATATGGTGGGAGGAGCAAAAGCAGATCCGCGGTGCAGATCGCAAGAGAGCAGATTCATCGTCACAGAGCAAAGCAGATTCGCTGGCAAGGCAGTCCGGGCGTGTTGGTCGTGGGTCCCAAGGCGAGAGTTTCTTTCCTTGCCTGTGCATCAGAGATCTAGAAAGAGAGGCGAAAGAGAACAAAAAGTGGTCACTGCCTCACTGGTTTTTATTTTTTCTTTTTTTTTGTTAAGAGAGAGAAAGAGAGAGACTAGATGAGTCATACTCAGAGTACTCACTCACGAATGGATGGAGCGGAGAGATGAGAGAGTGTGGTCAATGGGTACAAAATGGTAGAATGAGTGGGGTCAAAATAAAATTTTTATAAAGGTATAAGTAAGTTTTTCAAAATCTGAGTGGGTGCATGTGCACACACTGGGTCCGCCCCTAATCACATCTTCTGGGAAACACTCACATACAACTGGGAAAGCTATCATCATTTGACGTGCATCTCTTCTTCCTCTCCACATTTGTAAAAGAGAGATGGAATTTCCTTTTGGAAGAATCATCTTTTGGTTATAATAATATAAAAAATAAAAAAGTAAAAATCCTTCAATTCAGTGATCGTCAAACACTTAACAATAGCCAATAGATAATTATTTAACAATAAAATAACCTAAGCCATAAAAAGAAATACTCACACAGTCTATTATTATAAAATGACAAAGATTTTAAAAAACATATATGAAAAAAAAGGACGGCACAATGCACAAGACTCCCACCAGGGGGTCTAGGGAGGGTAGATGTATGCAGCCTTTCTCCGGCTATGTGGAGAGGCTGTTTCCGGGTTAACATACATGAATTAAAATAAATTTGAACAATTCAATAAGTCGAAACCAAGCTTTCAACATAATCCTTGACATAAAACCACCATATTTCACAAGTACTCCTAGTTTGCGCTACTCTATTATCTCTCCAGTTATAGAGAATTGCTTGGTGTACTTGATTGCTTGCCAATATTAGTGTATCACCATTCTCAGAAAGACACAATGGGAACAGGAACAATTGAGAATGAAATCCCAGCACGGCACTAATGCCATAATCAATTTGAAAGAGATTCATATAACTAATTTTAAGGAATTGTGTCCAAGACTCTTCAACTCCAAATTCCGTCATCTTCCATATAATAAAATGTGTTCCCTTGAAATCGTGCGAAAAACAAAGGCAATCCATCAACATAGCAATAGTTGGCTGAACTGGTGGCACTTCATCGTAACACCGAGGAGCGCTAACCGTGTGTATGTCTCCGCACTCCATATCAAGCGAGATAATCACAAATTGCTCAACAGTAATATCCTTCCAATAATAATAACTGGTTTTATTTCGAATGGCCAACCAATTAATAGTGCCACTCAAATAGACGCCATGATCCATACCACCCGGATGACTATAAGGTAATGGAATTGGAACCACAAGGTCAAGAGGAACCACAGGAAAACACTGAATATATCTCCAATCATTATCACCAAAACTGAAAACTCTCACTTGGTTTATCGGTGGGCGAAACGCCACAATCTTATAAGTGTTAGTTGAATTATCATAACCAAACACAAACTTGAAAGATCTACACAGAAACTTACCAAAACGTCGAAACGTAAACTTACCATGATCACGAAAAACCCCTATTTTTTCAGACATCATCCCCGTGGCAGGGTTCCAGAGACAGAGCGAGATGTCTCCATAATCAATGGTGGAAGAGTAACCGAGCAAGCAAAGTAATCCGTTGCAGGAACCAACGACATAACTGCAGTCCTTGTCCTTCAATTCCAGAGGTGGTCGCCATCGTGATCAACCGGCTTCCAATAAACCGTGATACAGGGAAGGGCCCCCCCCTGCATTCCTTTTCATTGCTCGAGAATAGTATGAGACACGAGTTTCGTGGCGATCTCTTAAGGTGTATTTTGACGAAGGTGGGATTGGAGATGAGGGTGTTCCAGTATTTGCTCAAGCACCTAAGTCGCATAAGAGATTTCACTGTAAGGAAGGATAAAACTTCGGCTATAAGGTCATCAGGGAGGACAATGCGCGACATTGGAGTGCTGCCGTTGGAGTGCCGCGGCTTGACTTGAGGGGTATTCTTCACGAGAGCTATGCCAGTGCAGACACAGTGCAGTTGGAGTAGAAAGTTGAACACCGCCACACTGCAGAAATAGGGAATTGATTCCATGTAGTAATCGCTGACGCAGCTATCATAGAACTGTCTGATCTAAAACCGACGCCCGAGATTGATTACAGTATATTTAATCGAGATTTGTTGCTGACCGTCCGATCTAAAACCAATGCCCGAGATCGCCTACAATGTGCAACTGCGACATTTTCTACTGAAGGCGATCTAGGTCCGAGAAATAGTTAGGTCAAACCAATTGAATAAAACAATTGTGTCTTGCGAATGTATGTTAAAATGTGCTCTCTATCGGAGAATTGGAGAAAATCTTTATTCGTGCTTCCCACGAGATATATTAAAAGAAATAAAAATTTAAACAAAACAAATTCATATAAATGTATAATTTTTAGTATATGTAGGACCCGTGCAATGCATGGGTGATATTATTGCACTGTTAATTTGTACGACCCTATACATTTTAATGCAAATTTTTTTTTTTGGTTTTTCACATGTCTCCTCCAACGGAGGCAATCCTATTTGAGACGCATCGGGCACTAAATGTGAGAATCTCTCCCAACAGGGATTCGAACTTTGATTCGCCACGTTGTGGGGGACTAACCCCTTTCGCTAGACCCAACCCCCCGTTGGCAAACTTTTGGCAAAATTGCTCTGTAGGTCCCTTAACTTATTTTTTGGTAACAAATCAGTCCTTTATCTTTTTTTTCCTAATAGGTCCTTTGTCTTTTTTTTTCCGAACAGGTCCTTCAAGTTTTTAATATGTTTCAAAAAGGTTCTTCAAGTTTTTAATATATTCAAAAAGGTCTTTCAATGAATGGACATGTAAGACTGTTAAAATTTACACTACTAATTGAAAAAGCTAAGCTTCTTAGGTGATTAAAAATATTTCTGTTAGTTTGTTGGAAAAAATATTTTTATTTTTAAAGAAAAACATGGGGAAAAATTGTTACTAATCATTAGTACTTTTGCTCTTATATAATCATATGGTCAATATTTTATTTGTATTTTAAAAAGTATATTATAAGTAGAATTGAAGTTATTTGATGAAATATCAAATATTTTTAAAATTTTTATGGAGTTGACATACTCAATAAAAACTTTTAATTTGACAAAACGATTGACGAAATTCAATGACTACATGTAAACTTTTCATTCATATGTATTGTAAGTATTTACCTATTAATATTAATACGTTTTTATAAAAATAATTTATCTAAGATTTATTTACCTTTTTTGTCAAAAAAAAAGATTTATTTACTTTTTGTGATCTATATATTATAAAACTTTCTTTTGTAATTTTGATAAGACGTAAATATTCTCCAATATAAATTGAAATTTACTCTATTAATTGCATATTTCAATAATAACGAAAATTAAAAAATAACTTAAATAATAGTCCTATTTAATACATTAAATATTAAACATTTGGTATATATATCTATATTAGGATCAACAACATATTAACACGATATATATTAAAAAAATAGAAATTTATAGTAATGTATAATTTCTATTAAAATGTGTATCTATAATATTTTAAGATTTAACGCTTACCTGTGAAATCCTTTAAAAAAAATGCTTTCCTGTAAAAATTCAAAAAAATGCTTATCATTAGGGCGGTAAAATGGGCCGCCCTGAAAAAGCCCAAAAAAATATAGGTTTTTTGTTTGGTCAACAAAAAAACATAAGTCTTGGACAGCTAAAATTGAGCTCCTTTTTACAATTGGACTTTTTGGTCAGGCTCGATAAAGTCTGAGCCCGTACCGGGCTAGTCGGTCGGGTTTCGAACTGCCCGTAAAGCCTACACCAACTTAAAAACTGTTGGCCACTTACTTTATTTAGCCCAAATCAGTAAGCATATATTAAAGACCCATTCAAATAAAAAAAGGCCCAAACCACTAGGCCACTACCAGACCACCGGAAAGCTTATTTATTAAAAAAAAAAAAAAAGACTCAAGTCAAAAAAGAAGAAAGACCCACACAGCCTTTACTCTTTCACTCTTTCACTACACCAGTAAGCTTATGTATATGGATGCTAAAGGGGAATACATCTTTTTTTTTTTTTTTAAGCAAAACATAATATATATTTCACGATCGAGAAAATAGCAAAAAGACCGAATACATGTGAAGGCGTGTACAAAATGTTTCCACACCAGTTCTTTCCACAAACCTAACACAGGACCAACAAGTTATGTCTAACACGAATTCGACTGTATCCATAACAAACGAGTTTTGATGAGAGTTATATAAATAGAGCATTGTTTAATTACTAGTTTATAAATAACATCATCGCAAAGGCCTCAACAGAAGAACATTGAGTTGCAGACATTCTCCTGCAGTTTGGGCAGCTGAGGAACAGGAGAAGCACCAAAAAAGCAGCTAGTCCACCATGACTAAAGTGGGATACATCAATTTTAGAGGGTGTTTAAAAAAAAAAAAGTATATGCGTTCGTATTATTATAAAAAAAAAAGAAAAAGTATATGTTGGCCGGCCCGAAAAGCCGACAGCCCGATAGGGTCGGGCTTGGGAAGTCAAATTTGAGCCCATATTTCAACCCAGGGTTTTTTCCCCGACCTTAAAAAGCCCAAGCCCGATCTTGGCCGGGTAGCCCGCTTTGCCACCTCTAGATATGAGTGCCCTTGTATCCAAGCTTAAAACGCTTTACTCGCCTTGTTTTCCTCGAGTCGCGCTTATTTGAACACCACTTTTGGGAGACACCGTGATATACACCGTATGTCCGTACATATACAGACAAAACTCTTTTTTTTCCAAAAAAATATATTTTTTCAAAAAATAATTATTATAAAAGTGGTTAATGCAGAGCAAATAAATGGTTAATACAGTTTACTAACTGGTTAATGGGTTACTGTGATGCCAAATATCACTTGTATCCATTAACTACTCTCAACACTGTATTAAACACTAATATCAATCTTGTTAACCAAGTGCCATTCACCACCTTTAATAACTCTTTCACAAATCATTACAAAAGTGGTTAATGTTGTGCAACTAAGTGGTTAATACAGTTCACTAACTGGCTAATGGCTAATCTGATGCCACAAGTTGCACTTGCACCCATTAATCACTTTCAACACTATGTTAACCAGTAATATCAATCTGGTTAACCCAATGTCATTCACAACCTTTAATAACTCTTTTACAAATTATTATAAAAGTAGTTAATGATGTACAACTAAGTGGTTAATACAATTCACTAACTGGTTAATGGCTACTCTGATGCCACAAATTGAGTTGCACTTGCACTCATTAACTACTTCCAATACAGTATTAACCACTAACATCAACTCTGTTAACCAAGAAAATTTTCTTTAAAATAAATAAAAAAATATATTAATTTTTCAAAAAAAAAAAAATCTTGTACGGACATACGGTGTTGTCCGTATAGGTGTCCCAAAATGGTGTTCATCTCTCATTTTTGTATATTGTTCTTGTTGGAGTTGCCGGTTTTCTTAAATATGTGCGTTGCAGCAAACCCTACCCTCCTCAACATGTGTATGTGATTTCCAAAACCTTCACAACTTGATTTTGAACAAATCACAAGCGACATCCTTTCCTTCTCAGCTATTCACGGTTAGATGAAAGTCATCAAATCACTTTATCCTTAGCTTGGTATCTTACAAGTAGAAAGTAGAGGCAAGAGTGGATTTAATAGATGATGGAGATCGAGCAAAACAAAAAGATGATAGAGACGTTACAGCTCACTGATGCTAATCAAGCATAGAAATGTTGAGACCTTTTTTATATAATCAAAATAAAGTTTTAAAATGGATCTGTTAAATCATTCAATCATACGTGTTTTCTTTTATGTGCTTCCCCTTTCCTTGTACTTTACTTAGAGAATCTAAATGTCTCATGTAATTTGACACTTTGACTCGAGGGATTACAGGCATAAAACATAGAAACGTTAATGTTGGCTTCAATATTAAGTACATAATGCTCCTTGCTATATTAGTACATGACACTAAAACTTTAAAATACCAATCATGAAACCATCGAAAAATTCGTAAATAACCTTCAATACCAAACAAAATCGTGGAAAACAATATATTGTTGACATAATATGTTTCTAAAATACAATGCAGCATGGTACATTCTTAAAGCAGCCACTAGTGCACAAAACGGAAAAGAATTAGGTCTTTTACACCAGTTTTGAGTTTAACCGGTGTAAAAAGTGACGCGGTGGCAATTTTGAAATTATCGTGTAACTTTTTACACTGGTTATATGTACAACCGGTGTCAAAGGTTTCAGATTTAAAAACTGAAAACAATTTACACCGGAGTTTCATATAATCGGTGTTAAAAGAGAACTTATTACACCAGTTATTTAAATAACTGATATTAAAAGTCTTTCTCTTTAATTAAAATTACTTTCTCCCTCTCATTCTCAAATACGCGAGAAGCATTTCTCTGAGATAACCCTACTCTTTCTCTTCGCCCTTGCACTCTCCTTGTTCTCTCCACCATTCGAGCCCTCTATCTCGCCGCGGCACTGTCATCGTTCTCATCCTCTCTCGCCGCCGTTCGAATCTCTACTTCACGTGGTTCTCGCCACCGCTCTCCTTCTCGTGGTTCTCGCCGCCTTTCACCGAAGCCCTGTCTGAGAGGCAAACCAAAAGCAACCACACCCACTTGTTCCTTCTTCGTGCTTATAGGTTTTTTTCCTTTACCTTATAGCTTTTTTTTTTCCTTTTTGGTTTTAATCTGGTTGATAATCTATTCACCTTAGCGTCTAATCTAGGTTTGGTCCAATGCTGAGCATTAGCTAGTTTCATGGGTATTCATCAATGGCGAGCTATATACTATGTTTAGTTTCTATGTACTTTGTGCCACTCAGGTTGTGCTACTGTTTCAGGTTAAAGTCCTTAATTCCCTGCCACTTGTGTTACTATTAAGTGTTATGGAAACATTTGGTACATGATTTTTGACATTTAACACATGACAAAGAAGCCAAGTAATATTGTCTGCAATGTGTATATAAGTTTACCTACAAAGATAATATGGATTGTTGTTTTCAATTTATGGCCAAATGTTTTCAATTTATAAGGTATACTGGGTTTTTTATTTTCATTCAAGTTTATATCCTTTACAAAACGGTAATTCTCTGCACTTATGAATAATAATTAAACTGTTGAGGTATATTACACGTTTTGTTGTCATTCAATTAAATTTCGCTTTTATTGCTCATGGTGACCACCATCGCTGACAATGCATAATGTCTTTAGATGAAAACCGTGGGTCGTGGGGCGTCAGATCGCATGGCTTTCAGGAGGCCACGTCCCTCTATTAGCAGTCGATGATGACTGCAACGAAGTATCGAGATAGCTTTGTGAGGATTGAGGATCGCGATGCTCGTCATCGCAATCCTTATCGTGATGAGGATCGTGATTTGATGAACTTGTATGGTGATCCCCGTGCCGACGCTGACCGTTGGGGCGTGGACCTTCGTATGCGCATGCTTCAGAGGAGACCACCCTCTCCTAAGAGGCCCGTAGCTGCCAGGGATGTTCATCGAGGGACAAACATCATTCAGATCCCCAGTGATGACGATGAGATCCCGGAGTATACTCCATCCACACCGGAGTATTCTCCCATCATAGAGGATTACACTGCATCGACTCCTTCAGAGAAATCTACAGCCCGATTTTGTCCTGGGGACCCGTCAAGGAGCCACCACTAGCCTTGCTTTTATATTATGCATGTTATTTATTAATGTATTTTATTGTTTTGATATTTTAATTGGATAAATGTATCAGGAGAATATATTAATGTATTTTTCATTGCTTTTTATGAATATCCTGACTATTTAGATCGATAATTATGATTATGATATATGATATATGTTTTTATATTTGAGCTTCTCTATTTAATTTGTGTTAAGCCTTAGTTTCCCGTTTGAGATTTAGTAAAATGTTTGGTTGTGTACCGGGATGGTACCACTCATTTTATTGAATCTTGAATTGTCCAAATAGATAGTTGGGAAGAAACTTTTTCTTATTTGGTTAATAGTTAGTCTTTAAATCTTTTATCAAATACATGATGAAATTTCAGATTGCTACATTTCCTATTGTCTCTGGGTACATGCTTGATCGGGGTGGATGTCACCACGTTTGGGTTGTGTACTTGGAGACCAATGGGAAATGCTGCCGAAATTTCGTCAGGTATAAGATATAAGGATTTAACGACTAACTATTAACCAAACAAAGAAAAAGTTTCTTCTTGAATGGGATAGGTTCATACCAAATATACAGAGATATGTTGGATACTTGTGGTTGAAGGGTCCTGAAGTGGTGATTGTGTTCATTAAATAAGCATGTGTTTACTTTTTCAGAACGTAGCTATGGATCGTAGTTAGATGCAAAAAAATCGATTGATCGATGAGTATCAGAATGGAGTGTCAGAGTTTCTGAAATTTGCTGAAACAAAGCTTCCTAATAGTAATGGAGAATTTTATTGTCCTTGTGTTAAGTGTGGGAATCAGGCACCTCTAAAAGTTAAAGACATATGTGAGCACCTAGATGTCTTTGGGATTAGCTTGAGTTATACAACATGGACATGACATGGTGAGGTATTAGACACGCCAAGTGTGTCCAAAAGTGGGGAAGTTGATGTAGATATGGGCGATCGACTAGAGGACGTGATTCGTGATATTGGACCAGATTCTTTTAAGTGGGCACAAGTGTATGATACTCTATGTAGTGACAAGGATCAATCATTGTATCCGGGTTGCACAAATTTCACATGGTTGTCAGCGGTTTTGAGGTTGTTTAATCTTAAGGCGATAAATGGGTGGACTGATAAAAGCTTCATTGAGTTGCTGGAGTTGTTGAAGGACATGCTTCCAAAAGGCAACACATTACCGAACTGTAACTACGAGGCGAAGAAGGTATTATGTCCAATAGGTGTGGAGTATAAGAAAATACACGCTTTTCCCAACGACTATATATTATACTGGAAAGAGAATGAAGACAAAGAAATATGTCCTAAATGTATGAAATCATGATACAAAAAGAAGGATGGTGATGATGGTTGTGATGTCACCTCAAAAGGTCCTCCTGCGAAGGTGTTATGGTATCTTCCAATTATTCCAAGGTTTAAACGACTGTTCGCGAATGCAAAAGACGCAAAGAATATTAGATGGCATGCAGATGAGAGGAAATGTGATGGGAAGCTTCGTCATCCGGCTGATTCTTTGCAATGGAAGAAAGTTGATTCTTTGTTTCCGGATTTCGGCAATGACTCAAGAAATCTAAGGCTTGGACTTTCAACGGATGGAATGAATCCATATGGTAGTTTAAGTAGTAACCATAGTTCATGGCCTTTTCTCTTGATTATTTATAACCTTTCTTCTTGGTTGTGCATGAAGCGTAAATATATTATGTTATTTATGATGATATCCAGACCAACACAACCAGGAAATGACATAGATATGTATCTAAGCCCCTTGATTGAAGACTTGAAAATATTGTGGGATGAAGGCATTGATGTTTTTGACGGGTATTCCAATGAAAATTTCAAGATGCGTGCCATGATATTTTGCATCATAAATGACTTTCTAGCTTACGGGAACTTGTCTGGGTATAGTGTTAAGGGGCATAAAGCTTGTCTTATATGTGAAGAAGGCATATGCTACCATCAATTGCAACATGGAAGAAAGACTGTTTATCTTGAGCATCGGAGATTTCTCAGACGTAATCACCCGTATCAGAGGTTGAAAAGGCTTTTAATGGTTGCCAGGAGAATGAAGTTGCTCCAAATGCCTTAACTGGGGAAGAAGTTTCTGAACGGGTGAAAAACATCAATGTTAGTTTTGGAAAGAAACAAAAGAAGTCTACTGAAAAAACATATGGAAGAAGAGGTCAATTTTCTTTGATCTTCCATACTGTTCGAGTCTTGATGTGAGACACTGTATTGATGTGATGCATGTGGAGAAAAATATTTGTGATAGTGTAATCGGTATGCTTCTCAACATCAAGGGTAAGACAAAGGATGGTGTGAATGCTCGTCTAGATCTGGTTGAGATGGGCATAAGAGAACAGTTAGCTCCAGAGCCAAGAGGTAACAAGACATATTTGCCATCAACATGTCATACCTTGTCAAAACAAGAGAGAAGAAGCTTCTGCGAGTGTCTACGGGGCATGAAAGTTCTACAAGGCTACTCTTCAAATGTCAAGAGTCTTGTGTCAATGAACGATCTCAAACTACTTGGCTTAAAGTCTCACGACTGCCATGTCTTGATGCAACAACTACTACCAGTGGCGATTCGTAGCATCTTGCCAAAAAAGTTTCGGCATGCCATAACTAGATTCTGCTTATTCTTCAATGTTGTTTGTAGTAAAGTGATTGACCCGCAGGAGTTAGACGAATTGGAAAATGAGGCTGTTGTTATGTTGTGTCAGTTGGAGATGTTCTTTCCTCCTTTGTTTTTCGACATCATGTTTCACTTAATTGTTCATTTGGTGAGAGAGATTAGAGTGTGTGGCCCCATTTATCTAAGGTGGATGTACCCTGTCGAACGATACATGAAGATTTCGAAAGGGTATGTAAAGAATCCATACCGTCTCGAAATATCTATTGTTGAAAGATACATCACGGAAGAATCCATTGAGTTTTGTACAGACTACTTATCAGAAGCAAAACCTGTAAGGATTCCCAAGTCTCGTCACGAGGGAAGATATGACGGTAAGGGTACACGAGGTCTAAAGGTTAAGAACATGGGTCATGCGGAAGTGATGCAGACACATCTGTACATATTGAATAACACTGATGAGGTTGAACCATACTTGTCTACTCATAAATCCATTGTCAAGGCTAAAAACCCCACAGGAACGAACAATGGGTGTTGAAAGAGCATAACAAGACATTCCTAAGCTTGTTTAAACCACATATTTTGAATGATGATACTGCTTCTGATGGCTTAAAATGGCTAGCAAATGACCCTAGCTTTAATGTATTATGTTGGAGTGGGTACGATATAAATAAATTTTCCTTTTATACATAGTCACAAGAAGACAGGAGTACTGTGCAAAACAGTGAGGGTTATGATCATGGCTTCTGCAATGCACTTCTCTAGTTCAAAGGATAAGAACCCTGTTCTGGCATCCATAGCTTACTTTGGGGTCATTGAAGAGATTTGGGAGCTCGATTATTGTAAATTTAGAGTGTCTGTTTTTAAATGTATGTGGGTTAATAGTAACAGTGGTGTACAAACCGATGAATTAGGATTTACATTGGTGGACCTTGACAAGATGGGTTATACGGACAAGCCTTTCTTCATGGCATTCCACGCCAAACAAGTATTTTATGTGAAGGATCCCTCTAGCAATAGGTAGTCTGTAGTGCTCCAAGGAAGAAACATGCATGATCAGAGTGATGAAAATAAAGATACATCTATAGATATTTATGACACTCATTCTTTCTCAACACAAAGACCTTCTTTCACTGATGAAAATGAAGTGGACGGTGTATATGCCACTCGTGATGATCATCAAAAAAGGATATTAGAGGAGAAATGATCAAGTAAGTTTGTTATTTGTAACATTATAATATTCACTACAAGAAAACACTCTATTACCGACGGAAAATTACCGATGGCCCCGAGTCTGTCGGTAATATTTTAGTTACCGACGGCTAAGCCGTCGGTAATCCACGAAAAACCATACTTAAAGTTAAATTTATTGCTTATCGACTGACAGCCGCTTCAGAAGAATTATTTCATTTCTAATTTAGTTTTTAAATTTAATGACGGCAAGCCGCTTCAGAATGCGCTAAAAACTACACAAATGAAATTTAATTATTCATTCCTTATCGACGGCTAAGCCGTCAGTAATTACCGACGGCTAAGCCGTCGGTAAAGTCGGTAATGCGCTAGAAAACTACGCAGCGGGAAATTTAATTTTTCATTCCGACAGCTTCATCACAAGCCGTCAGAAAGTCAAAAAGGGAAATAAAAATCGAACCACCTCAGCTCCTCTCCCATTCTTTCTCTCGAATCTTTCTCTCTCCTCTTGTGCGCTTTAGCCGAGAGTAAGAAGAAGAAGGAGAAAAGAAGAAGAAGAGAAAAGACAACCTTAGGTAAGCCTTTCATCCTTCCTTCCCTTCTATTCTCTCACGAAGTTCTCTCTCACTCTTCCTTTCCCTTTTGTTCTTTCTTCTTGTCGAAAATAATGGGGAGAAAGACCTCTAGGGTTCACGAAATTGAGGGAAAAAGAGGAAGAAGATTGGGGTTTGTTCCATAGGTGCACTAAATAGAAGAAAGGAGCTGAACAACAAGCCTTTGATTGAAGTTTTGGGTGAACCCTAAGAGAAGAAGAGGAAACCGAAAATGAAGAGGAAGAGGAAGGAGCTCTGGTTTCTTCAATGGGTAGCTCGAGCTCTTGGACACAAGAATGAAGATGGAAGATGTAGATTAAGAAATGGGGAAAGTTGATGAACCCTAAACTGCAGAGAAGAGGGAAACCAAATTGAAAGGGAAAGTTGATGAACCCTAAACTGCAGAGAATTTGGTCCTTAATTTTTACCGACGGCAATTCTATATTTACCGACGGCTTGGCCGTCGCTAATGCTACGAATTTATCAATTTGAACCGTGAGATTTACCGACGAAAATCTCACGGTAAATCTCACGGATTATTTAAAAATCCCACCAAATTTACCGACGGCTTTTTTTATATTACCGACGGCTTAGCCTTCGGTAATATCGACGGATTCAATTGGCCGTC
This sequence comes from Calophaca sinica, assembly GCA_037113605.1. Taxonomy (NCBI): domain Eukaryota; kingdom Viridiplantae; phylum Streptophyta; class Magnoliopsida; order Fabales; family Fabaceae; genus Calophaca; species Calophaca sinica. The sequence continues at coordinate 29,093 of JBAFXK010000057.1, read as the reverse complement.
GATAATAGATTTCCAACGAGCCATTTTCCAAGGGACCCGAGGCCGTCGGTAATTCGTCGGTAATCATTATTTACCGACGACTTTATTGTGTTACCGACGGAAAATGGCCATCGGTAATGACGAATTTTCTTGTAGTGATTTTTGTTAATACATGCATGTTTGTTATTTGTTCATTATTTATAGTTTGACTGACATATTATTTTTTTGTCTATACTGCAGGCATCATGGATGATTCTTCATATGAGGTCTAGGACTGGATGCATATGTAGATATTTATAGCACTACCTTCTTTGTATATATATATATATATATATATATATATATATATATATATATGATATTGAATTGGATACGTTCAAGGAATTGATAGAATTTCTCTTGGATTTCTGTCATTTTGGGACCTTGGTAATGTTTGAAGAACCATTCTCTATGAGGAGTCCATTCCTCAGAATAAAATTCTTTTCTAAGAGATTGTTTGTCAATAACAAACTTAGATGATATAACATTAATGTCATAAGGTTCATTAAGGGAAGAATATGTTGGAGATTGGATGGTTCTTTGGTCTTCTTCATACCTGTATGAAGAAGACCAAAGAACCATCCAATCTCCAACATATTATCCCCTTAATGATCCTTATGACATTAATGTTATATCATCTGAGTTTGTTATTGACAAACAATCTCTTTCTGAGGAATGGACTCCTCAGAGAGAATGGTTCTTCAAACATTACCAAGGTCCCAAAAGGACAGAAATCCAAGAGAAATTCTATCAATTCCTTGAACGTATCCAATTCAATATTCCTTTCTTTGACTGGTTCAATGCCTACACCATAAAGCATAGAATCAAGTATCCTTCCAAAGATAAGTTAATAGGTCGTAAGACTTTAGATGTTATTTTCTATATATATATAGCTTAACTTTGTTTATGTGTATATTTGATTTGATATGTTTATGGATTGCATTTGATAGCTTTTGATGGTTTGAATTTTAGGTACATTTGGTGTCAATTCTGCTGCTGATTGTTGTCAAATTTATTGCCTATTTATTGTCATTTTAGATTGCCTCTGGGCAGGAAAGGATAAAAATAAATAGAAAATGAAAAAAAAGTGCACATTTTACGCCGGTTATACAAGAAACCGGTGAAAAATACAGATATTTAACACCAGTTATTGACAAAAACCGGTGTAGAATGTTAGTTTCTTACACCGGTTATTAAAATAACCGGTGTAAAAGGTTCTTCAAAAATTTTAAAAACAAACAGAAATTGAAATTTTACACCAGATATATAACCGGTATAAATGCCACATTTTACGTCGGTTAAATAACCGGCGTAAAATTCCCAACATATTACATCGGGAGCATCTACACTGGTAACAAAACCGGTGTAAAATGTCGATTTTAGTTTAACTGGTGTAAATCCTCTTTTTGTGCTAGTGAGCAGGATTTGATTGTAGAACATTTTCTTTTGTTTCTTTCTACTAAACTCAGGAAGAGGGATTGACTTAGGCCTTTCTGATCAGTTGGAAGATCTTTCAATGTCCTCACATGAAGAAGATATCTTTCCTCTTGTAATATGTGTCAAAAGTCAAAACATGTCTAAAAACTCACCCAACAAACAAAACTCCTGATGATTCCATGCTAGAAGGAGCATCCCCTGACATACAAATAAATCAAGGTGTCTAAGAGAAAAGTCACTGTGGTGGAGTGCTTGGCTGCGCTTGTTGTTCTGTAAGGAAAAGTGGAAATGCTTGTCCTACCCTGAAAATCAAAATCATACTTCATAAGCAACAATTGTGAAGGAGCAGGGCCGTCTTAAACATTTTGGAGGCCCTGTTCTAATCTTAAAAATTGGGCCCCTAAAAACCGGGGTAGTGGCTTGGGCGCCTAGTTTTATTCGCGGGAGCGGGGTTCAAATCTCGCTCAGGCATTATTTTCATTGATTTTTGGCGCAAAAATATATTTCCCACGCGAAAACGTCATACGCTGGACTCGAGGACGGGTCGCAGGGGTTGCTAAAAACAAAACTACCGCTGGGCCGCACAATGATTCATGATATATGTCACGCAATATTATATATATATATATATAGCAAAAAATTTGGGGCCCTCAAATTTGGGCCAAAAATTGGGGCCCTGTGCTATTGCACTGCTTGCACGGCCCATTAGCCGGCCCTGTGAAGGAGATGATTAGCGAGCATCTTCTATATTTTAGAGCCACATTTCCTTACCATTATCCATCATAGTAGGCAACCTAACTGCTGTTAATGCTATAGATTGAGATAATAATGATAGTTAATAGTAAATATTACATTCAGTGTGTGTGTGTATAGCTATACACTGGTATAAATAATTTTTTTACTATAGATTGTACAAACCCATTCCCCCTATTATAAATAACATAGCAGTGTACAATGCTCAAAATTGTCAACTTATGAGAACAACAGAGCAATAGTTGTCAAAGAAGTTAAAGAAAATTTCTATAAAAATATAAATATAAATGCTGATATTGTGCTGAAGCACTACATACTTCAATCATATCTCAACTTGTCGTTGTACATAGTTGATCTCATTCTCATCCGCTAACCTTGCCAAGAACTGTAAACATCAACAAATCTCATGAAGTGAATAACAACCTTCGCCATAGGTTTCTGTTCAATTGAGTATATAATTTTTCTGTAATATCGAAAAACAAATTAATGTGTACACTTTCACTAAAATAGAAATATTGTAAATATAACATATATTTTGTAATTAATAGTGTTTTTCTATAAGACTCATTAGTCAGACTCATTAGATTCCGCTTAGTCTATATAAGCGTATTAGTGTTTGTAAATGAGACACAATTGAAATATTATTCAATATTATCTTAGTATATTTTTCTACATGGTATCACGAGCTTCTGGTCTTGGTGGTCTCGCTTTCGAATTGTTTTTGCCTTATACTTCCCCTTCCGACATTCCTTATATTACTGTTGCAGATGGTTCTCATACTCGTATTGATGGTTATGGGGACATTGACCTTCAATCTTTTAAATTGAAAAATGTGCTTCATGTTCCCAGTCTTTCGAATAACCTTATCTCTATTTGTAAGCTTACCCAGGACCATAACTGTGCAGTAATATTTTTTCATTCTCATTGTGTTTTTCAGGATCTTACAACGGGAAAGACGATTGGAGTTACCGAGGAACAGAGAGGATTGTACTATCAGTCTGATGAGCGAGCTGGTTAGAAGTTTTGTCTTCTGCACTCTGGTCTCAGTCAGAGTCTCACTCTCCTGCCTCACAAATCTGGCTTCAGCACAAGCGTCTTGGTCATCCTCCATTTTCTTTGATGAGATCTATGTTTCCATCTTTTTTTTAAAACAATATGTTTAGTCTTTTAAGTGTGACATCTGTCAGTTTTCTAAGCACCATCGTGCTATTTTACCTTCTAGCCTTACTAAAAATGTTGAACCATATATTTGATCTTATTCATTCTGACGTTTGGGGATCTGCCCCTATTTCTAGTATTTCTGGTGCGAGATGGTTTGTTTCCTTTATTGATGACTGTACTCGAGTAACTTGGCTTTCCTTGATGAAGGATAAATCAGAATTACCACAGCTGTTCATTCAATTTTACAATATGGTACAAACGCAATTTGGGAAAGAAATTAAAAGATTAAGTTCTGACAATGGGAAGGAATATGACAATCATAGCCTTTTAAGCTTTAATAGTAAACAATGCATCGTCCATAAATTTACATGTGTTGACACCCCACAACAAAATGGGGTTGCAGAAAGGAAAAATCACCACTTACTTCAAGTTGCTGGAGCCCTTCTCTTCTAAATATCTGTCCCAAACTCATATTGGGGTGAAGCAGTATTGACTGTTGCCTATCTGATTAATCGGGTGTCATCTCGTGTTTTAGGTAATGTTAGTCCTGTTCAGTTTATGATCTCACATTTTTCTTCTGTCCCTATCATGTAGAGTCTTGAGTCTCAAGTATTTGGGTGTCTGGCTTTTGTCTATATTCATAAGCAACACCGAACTAAGTTGGATTTTCGTGCAGTCAGATGTGTCTTTGTGGGTTATACTCCTAACAAAAGGGGGTACAAATGTTATATGGATGTCACATTACATGAATGTGTCCTTTTTCACTCGTCTTCAGCTTTAGGGGGAGAGCAGTAATTTGGAATCTGAGTTAGAGTTTCTTCTCCTTGGTCTTTGCCTTCCTGAGCTACCTGTTTCTGGTTCTGTCCCTGAGCCACATGTTTCTAAGTCACCTATTTCTGTCCCTGAGCCATGTGTTTCTGAGTCACCTATTTCTGTCCCTGTTCCTCCTTTGTCTTATGTTTTGCAGGAATCAACACCTTCAGCACCAGTGAAGAAGAAGGCTAGTGAGCCAACGTTGACTTATCAAAGGAGAGGAAAACCCGACATGGTCCAGTAACAACTTCAACTATCCGAATCGGAAGTAAGTATTGAAAACAATCCCTCCACTTTTGATTCTCAGATTTCTGATGCACTTTACCCTGATCCAGACGATTTACCTATTGCCTTGAGAAAAGGGAAAAGGTCTTGTGTCAAGTACCCTATTTCTCAATTTATTTCCTCTAAACATCTTTTCTTGCAGCATTAAAGTTTTATTGCAAATTGTTGACTCGGAGAATCCCAAAGATCTATGCAGGAGGCACTAAAAGATGTCAATTGGGTTAAAGCTATGGATGAGGAAATGAAAGAACTTGAAAGGAATGGAAGTTGGGAGATTGTTAAGCGGCCACGGGGCAAGAAGCCAGTTGGTTGCAGGTAGATCTATACAATCAAATACAAATCAGATGGCACTCTTGATCGATATAAGGCAAGACTAGTGGTAAAAGGATATACTCAGACTTATGACATCGATTATGAAGAGACATTTGCTCTTGTGGCAAAGATAAACACGCCTGAATTTTACTCTCTTGTCGCCCACTCTGAGTAGGAACTACAACAATTTTATGTCAAAAATGCATTCTTGCATCGGAACTTAGAAGAGGGAGTGTATATGGAGATTTTCCTTGGATGTGGACCCACTAGTGGAGTTAACAAGATGTGCAAACTGAGAAAAACTTTGTATGAGCTAAAATAGTCTCCCCGAGCCTGTTTTGGAAGATTCACTAAGGCTATGGTGTGCCTAGGCTACAAGCAAAGCCAAGGCGATCACACACTCTTCTTCAAACATTCACAAGGAGGAAAGCTTATCATACTTCTTGTTTATGTTGATGATATTATTGTTACAGGAGATGATCCAATTGAGAGACAACTACTCAAAGAGAAACTATCTGCTGAATTTGAGATGAAGAACCTTGGAAAACTCAAGCACTTCTTGGGAATTGAAGTGGCCTACTCTAAGCAAGATATTTTCATTTCTCAAAGGAAATATATGCTTGATCTTTTACAAGAAACAAGCAGCACCTCAGGAGAGGGGCTGTGATCTGTTATAGCTGAGGACAGTTGTCAGAGGTCTGTCAACCATAGGAATGATCTATTGAAATCTATGGATGAATGTTGATTGATGTGATGCTGATTGATATGAATGCTTTATGATTATGTGACTGTTGATGTGTTAATTGATAACATGTCAATAGTAGGTTGCCTAAGCGCTACTAGGGTTGATCCTTATGTTGATTAAGGATGGTTGATAATCTGATTAACATGCTAATATTTATGTACTGGCTGTATATGATATATATGAGTCCGATGTATGAGTCAAGGGTGCCACCCTTTAAATAGAGGATTACGAATCCCGAGACGGTAGTAGGAAGTATTACCGTCGATGCTCTGTTTGTGGTGGTAGCCGGGTCGGTGTACTTGAGGTATCGACAGGATGGTAATGAGATTAGTTGGTGGCCTTGAGGGTATGGACTCGGCCAAGACCTTGAGGGTATGGACTCGGTCTTTCCGATGAGGCTCTCCATGTCTGTGGTATCGAAGGTACAGAGTATTTTGGAGATAGTCAGTGACCTTGAGAGTATGGACTCGGTCATTCGGACGAGTCTCCGGAGCTCCACGTCTGACAGGTGGACAATCTTGGCCATTTTCCTGTATAGGAAATGTCGTCCTAGTGCACGGATAAAGACCTTTACTGGCAATCGGATAAGGTAGTATGGGATATCATAACCGGTAATCGGAGATGGTAGCGTAACAGGATATGTTTCCGGGACAACCAAATTAAGTCTCATTTATGTGCCCTGAGACAGGTGATTGGTCTAGAAAAAGGGCGTTAATGGCCCGCAGTATTCAGCGACAGTATGGGTCAGTAGGGCTGGTAATTGAGCCTGAAATCTCCGGGATAGTAGGGCTGGTAATTGAACCTGAAATGTCTGGTGGTCTGGGTCTGTAGGGCTGGTAATTGAGCCTGAAAGATCGATGACATGTGTTAGCCTGTGGTATCAGAGTATGATGTAGTCTGTGACTGTGTGGTCAGGTTTGTCAGTATGACGTATCGATGTGGCTTGGTTTGTAACCGTGTGCTCAAAAGTCTGAACGTGGTAACAGTGTATTGATGATTATGATGTTCAGGATGGCGATTGTTATGTCTGTGTTGATATGTTTATGCTGTGCATGGTAACAGTTACTTCGCTATGTTGTTTTCCTGCTTGTTAGTGATTGATGAGTGTCTTACCCCTTTGATTTTCTGGTGTGTTTCTATTATATGATGATAAATAAAAGATTGACAAGAAAATCAAGTACTTAGAGCCTGGGAAGCAGTGTTGCATCATGGCCAGTGCGTCCGATTGCGTACTCTGATGTTGAATTGAAAATGCATTGTTAATGAGTCAGGATAAAATGACGCCATGTCTCGGCAGGGTGTTACATTGGGGGAAGCCATCCAACCTCTTTTTAATCAAACCCATTATAAAACATAACAATAGTAATAACAAACTCTATTTCCTATGGGTATTCAAAACCTTAAGTTGAACCTAGGGTTCACATATTACTTTAAGGAAAAGAAATTTCTATATGCGGGACTTATGGTTGCCCATCACCTAAGGGATGAAGAACTCACCTCTATTCTGCTAGACCTTGAGCTAGAATAATGGAGCTTTGCCCTCTTTTCTCTTCTTCACATTTTCCCCCTTTTTCCTAACTTAGGGCTTCTTCAAATCTTCCCAATCTTGAGCTACAACCTTCAATCTTCTTCTTCAAGCCCAAGAATTCGAGCCATCTTGGAAGAAGCTCGATCTTCTTCCTTATCTTTTCCTTCTTCTTAGTTAGGGTTTCTCCAACCTCCATTAAAGCTCGATCTCAACTCTCTAACTCTCTATTCAAGCAAGAGATTGAAGAAATCCAACATGAATCTCTTCAATCCTTCTTAAATCATGAAACCCTTGGGGTTTCCCCCTTTTTATTCTCTCCAAAATCGCCCTTTCTTTCCCTTTTTTCCTTTCTCTCGCATTCTGCTGCGTTCTGCTGCGTTTTATGCATTTTCAGGTCTGTGAATCGATTCGCTACTTAGTGTGAATCGATTCATCCACTTAAGATGGCATTCAGCGCCTGTTGTGAATCAAAGTGTGAATCGATTCACAGCTTCTCCAATTCGACTACCAGAGGATTGAAATTGTGTGAATCGATTCATGGTTTGTGGGAATTGATTCCCACTGAATAAAAATCAAAGAAACTTGATTTTAACACCCAATCTTGAAACTTTCTCCCCAAATCAACTTCAATTAACTCCTAATCAATACTTCCAACCATGTTAGGATTAAATCTAACTTATTTCTTAACTCAAGATCAACAACTTACAAATTATAGCTTTGTGTAATCACATTTACTCAAATTTAATCCAAATTAAGCTCAAACACAATTACACAACTTCTCACAACTTATACTCAACTAAGTTTAGAAAATTTGGGGCGTTACATTACTACCCACCTTTTAAAAAATTTCGTCCTCGAAAATTGCTACGTCTGACATTGTAACTTCAATTACAACTTTCTCTCATCGCTAATCTCCATTCATTGGAAAACCTAGAAGTGATTCAGCCTTACTAGGCTTCAATCAATTAGCTTAATCGTGATAACATTAACTGGTCCCAGACTAGGCCTTAACTGAGAAATATTGCTTGACCGGTTAGGGCGTAGTTTGCAACTGGTTAAGTGGAATCACTCTAAACACTAATCGATGAAATACTTGTAATCGTGAATAACTTTAGGTATCCGCCGATTTGGTGGCAACTTATTTCCTTATGAACTTTAAACCTTTTTGGAATTTCGTCCCAAAAATTCACCTTACCTTCTTATCTCATCCTTCTGTAGGATTGCCTTTCGGCACTCTCGCTACGAACTCCTATCCTACATCTTTCCAAGTAGGTAAACTCCTTTCGTCTTATTTCCATCGAGTGAAACACCTTACTTGCAATCGGAGAATTTGACTCTGGTGCTGCTTTCTTATTCTGTTGCTCTTAGCTGTTGGAAATTCTTACGTTTGCTCTTCTTAGTCTGCTACTCGTTTAGACGTTCTGCTATAAGGCAGTCTATGCTTCTTTGGCAATTCTGTATTAACCCATAATCTTGCATAGTCATCCTCCTCAAATTGTCATACGAAATTTCTTAACTCGGTTCGAGTCCTTGCTCAATCTGGTGAGTCTTCCACTCATCATCTTATACACGTTGAAGGTAGGTTGAGTATGTGGATCACTCTTGGAATTTGGCTACACACTCTCCTACGGACGTGCCTCTTTGTATCAAATGAGCGAATCTTTGCTCCTTCTATCTCCTTAGACTCATTGGAAAGTACTTTTCTTCGAATACTCTTTGGAAGTTCGCCCAAAACAGCATCTCATACTACCATTGGTGGCTTCGTGACTCCTTCATTGGTCAACTAACTTATCAAAGTAAGATTGTCACATTAAAGTAACTAATACGCACCCTGAGCAATTTCCATCCGCAACGTCCATTCTTATGTCACAAATGGAAATTCTTTCCTTAGATACCTTTTTCGTAACTTAGAGGATTGATACCCATCTCTTATATCACTACACTTAGTCTTATACCCAACTTGGCCTAGGCAATTTGAACTCCAAAATTGCTCAACTCCTAAAAAGTGTCCATTGGTTAGATTGACCTGATTTTCACTAGTTGGTTACAAACTATGTCTCACCTGATGTCTAGGTCTCACTCGGTTGGTGACACAGTGTGTAAGTAGCCAATTAGAATCACATCAGACACAAGCCAACGAATCTACTTGTTACGATTTCTTATCTTAGAGATCCTCCGATTAAGTCATGCTCATGATCTTACACTCTTAGCTATACTTACTACTTCTCTCTTCAGCTGGAGAGACTAATTCCCTTATCTTGGTTCAATTAGAATCTAAACCAAAAATCCACGCTGCCATATCTCATAGCAACAGGGATTGGCATATCCGTTGCCGGGTCTAACATCTAATGGACCAACTAATATCGAGAAAATGAATCCTTGAGATTCTTGGGAACAATCTATCTCTCATAACCGGATCTACCTTCACTATGCCTTCTAAATCATTGGAAACCTAGACAGGAATTAATCTCTGTAGAGGAAATAATTGTCTTGAGAATTTGGTGATTTCATTACCCGACAATAGACTAAATCTTATTCCAAATAAGATTCTTATTTGGCTAAGATATAATTTATGATTGGTCAAATGAATTCACCTCATGCACTGCCGATTGGATCGAGTGCAGACATTAATAACTTTGAACTTCCGCCGACTTGGCTTTTGCCTATAACACCTATAGTTCGAAGACTATAATCTAATTCTCCTTCTAGGCTAGCTGGTAGGTACTCAACTAGGGTCATTATACCTAAAAGTCTTAGGGTTTCTCTCTGCTTCGCTAAGGATTGATCACCCTCAGGTTCCATACTTCCATTTACGCATCAAGTGAGCTACTATCTTCATCTTACTTCGTATCCTTACAACTAATCACTTAGAACACTTTGGATTACTTAGGTATTATCATAGGATCTCAATCAATCTTGGATCCATTCATAATGGGTTATGCTAAACAACTTGATAAATTAATAAGTGTTGTAACCCTAACCGATTACAAATGCCCATCCTAAGTCGATTGAAACCTTACAATTAAAGACCCTTACTTGCTCGTTGTTCCTAATTCCTTACTGAGCAGCCTTGATCGATGGCGCATAAAAATACTCGCTGGTCCACCAAGCATTCACCTTGTGGTTCCGACCACACTTAAAAACATTCCTTTACTCATGGTTACGAAGAGGTTTGAACTTGTTTCCTTTATCTCAGATTCTCCGAAGGTTCTCACTCATTTTGGAAGCTCTTGCATTCGTTCTTTCTCTTCCGCATCATCCTTAACCATTAAGCTTCCTCAGAGTTCGCGCTCCTGTTCGGTCCTTTCCCTCGTTCGCTAACTCTATCTACTCTATTCTACGTACACTGTATGAAGTATTAAGGTGATCAGGCTTAATAGTCCATACTATGCATAAGAATACAAAGAGAAGTTCTCGAACAACAAAAAATTCTGGCTAACTGACTACAGTCCTACAAGGATTAAACTGACACTCCCTAAAACGAGTCACTACTAGATTCAGAATCTCACAAATCCGATAAGATCAATCGCTTTCGATACCATAATGTAACACCCGCACCTCAAAGTAAATTGAAAGCACGACAAATTACATTAAAGCACAGAAATTGCTAATAATTTACAAATTTGATTACAGTAATCCAAGTTATAAATTTAAAACCTAAGACATTAATCTAATAAATAGATTATAACTTCAAAAATAAAGACTAAATCCGAGTCCCAAGCCTGAAGCTTCGCCATCGCCTTCTGCACTGCTATCTGAAAACAATATAGGTAATGGGTGAGATTAAAAATCTCAGTGAGCCCTTTACGGACTCCTCACGATTCTCTCTTCGAGTCATACTAATCTGAAAGAACTAATTTAGGCATTCCATTCCTAAACATACTCTCCCAATATACCATAAGGACTAGCTTTGAAAACCTATTCGACATCCTAAGCGAGAACGCCCTAAAATGTGCTAACCTGAACTTACAGCTTAGTATATTGCAGGGTAGGATAATCCTAAGTCCAATATACCACTTAAGGGCTTGTGAATAGTCTAGACATAGAAATGTATAGCAAACACACGTCAATCATATAAACATTCTTTCTTTAACCTATGCTTAGCACGACTAAACTCAATGCAATGTAATTGCAACTTTCTTAACTAAGAACGTATTGTTCTTACTTAATTTATGCTTAGCAAGGCAATAATAAATGCAATGCTACTCTAAGCAGAACATATTGTTCTTTCTTTGGGCCAGTGTTAATGGCAAAGTGTCATATGCTTTGATCCATAGACCCCAATAACACACTATCGATATGGTGGTTAGACGTCATAACCGTCCAAGTGGCATCCTACGAGGCTAACCATACGATCTATCCTCATTTTGAGGCATCTTGGTGTCTTTTAAGACTCTTAAACATGACTTATAAGCTATGACAATGCATACTCTTAATGAAATGAACAAATTAATGCAATTCACTGATTCTCGCTATCAAGCATCGCTTAATCTTAACAACAACAATGTTTCTCAATCAATTGCAAACTCAACATTAAGGATACAACCTAATGCATGGATTAACTATTCATTTAGCATTTGAGACCTAAGCCTATTTAGGATAACAGTCACAAAATTACATCAAACTATCATCAACTCTCTTAAACACTTAATCAACTTATATTAAACCACTACTAATCATGCTATGACCTCAATTCCAAGAATCATACTACATCATAAACAATTTTCTTCCAAATAATCTTCCTATCATATAATTTCCTTAAATCCTTTAATCAACACTATTGACATGAACTTAGGACTCATTGACAAGCCTCATAACTGACCAATACAATGGACAATACATCCATCAAACTCATCCCCCTTGGAGCTCTATGGAGCTAACAAAGGAGTAAAACGTCATGCATACATACAATTGTGGGGGGTTGGGGGCAGCCATCCAACCTCTTTAACCAACCCCACTATAAAACATAACAATAGTAATAACAAACTCTATTTCCTATGGGTATTCAAAACCATAACTTGAGCCTAGGGTTCACATATTACTTTAAGGAAAAGAAATTCCTATATGTGGAACTTATGGTTGTCCATCACCTAAGGGATGAAGAACTCACCTCTATTCTTCAAGACCTTGAGCTAGAATGGTGGAGCTTTGCCCTCTTTGCTCTTCTTCACGTTTTCCCCCGTTTTTCCAACTTATGGCTTCTTCAAATCTTCCCAATCTTGAGCTACAACCTTCAATCTTCTTCTTCATGCCCAAGAATTCGAGCCATCTCAGAAGAAGCTTGATCTTCTTCCTCTTCTTCTCCTTCTTCTTGGTTAGGGTATCTCCAACCTCCATTAAAGCTCAATCTCAACTCTCTAACTCTCTATCCAAGTAAGAGATTGAAGAAATCCAACATGAATCTCTTCAATCCTTCTTAAATCATGAAACCCTAGGGGTTTCCCCCTTTTTCTTCTCTCCAAAATTGCCCTTTCTTTCCCCTTTTTCCTTTCTTTCGCTCTAACGTGCATTCGTTTGTGTTTATGCATTTTCGTGTCCGTGAATCAATTCACCTGCTAAGTGTGAATCGATTCATCCACTTAAAATGGCATTCAATACTGCTAGAATCGGCGTGAATCGATTCACAGTTTCTCCAATTCGACTTTGTAGAGGATTGAAATTGTGTGAATCGATTCATGGCTTGTGGGAATCGATTCCCACTGCATAAAAATCAAAGAAACTTGATTTTAACACCCAATCTTGAAACTTTCTCCCCAAATAAACTTCAATTAGCTCCTAATCAATACTTCCAACCATGTTTGGATTAAATCCAACTTATTTCTTAACTCAAGATCAACAACTTACAAATTAAAGCTTTGTGTAATCACATTTACTCAAATTTAATCCAAATTAAGCTCAAACACAATTACACAACTTATACTCAACTAAGCTTAGAAAATTTGAAGGTTACACTTGCCAATGTAATCGATTGATAAACTTACTTGCAAGCTGGGAATGATAGATATTCATTCACCAGCTTAAAGGGGAGTGTTGTAAATATAGCATATATTTTGTAAGTAATAATGTTTTTTCTATAAGGCCCATTACTCAGACCTATTAGGTTTCGCTTGGTCTATATAAGCGTATTAGTGTTTGTAAATGATCAATATTATCTCAGTATATTTTTCCACAAGAAACAATTGTCTAAATCTTCTCCCGTGTCTTCAACCAAGACTCTCACAAAAATTTCAATAAGATGTATCTCTATCAATTGGAAGTCCTCTTCTAGTAAGAAAATCTAAATCTTTTTGGTGAAGTGCTGATAGTCCTCTATGCAGGACTACGTAGGAAAGAGAAGAGGATTGGGTGAGAGAGGCATTAGGTAACATTTGTAATAGAATAGGACAGGTGGCATTAAGGGAGTGGAGGATATGAATCACATATGGATTATATAAAAGGGGTGTTACCGAATGAGAGGGAGGAAATTGGTTAGAGGGAATTTGTGGGTGCTGGGTAATGGGAGCAGTTCCCATCTCAATAAGGGGTGCTCTCTTCATTAAGAGTATCATTTTCTATTCTATCATTCTGCAAGGATACTATTTCTCATCCATTGTTATCTTTTACTATTTAATTCACCTTTGTAAAGAGGATTCATCCTCTAAATTCACCAGAAATACAATTTCATTCCAATTTCAGTTTACCTTTTCCGCAGCAAACCTAACCAAAATGAAAAATTGTATGCAAGGAACTTAACAGCATCTAGTGACTGTAAAAAGTTCAATTTTGAAAAGAAAAAAGTTGAATCCAGGGTGAAAATTGCCTGTGCTAAAAAGGGAAAGAAACTTCAGATATCCCAATCCAACTGGAACTCTGCCAATCAGCACCAACTTCTTAGTAACCAACTCCATGATACAGAATGCCACAACTATAGCATCTCCAGCAAGGTATATACATTATCTGCTTAGGACTATTTGAACCAAATTCACAAGATTAAGCTACAAAGGGTTAGCTCAGGTGGTTGTTGAGGAGGTTGTGCATAGTAGAGATTAAGCCTTAATAGCCTCAATACACACTCCGATAGAAACTCACATTAACATTGTTCCATAATATTACTCGGCTATAAAATGGTCTATTGAATTGTACTTTCTCCTGATCTGAATTCAAAATATCAGCAAATACTCAATAACATTTAACAAAAAAAAAAAAAAAAACTTTTCCAACAGTCAAACCACATTTAAGCTGAATAACACTACTTTTCAAATTGATTAACGTCTGGCCAAAACCTATCAGCACTTTGTTATTAGTCAATGATCAGTGAATCAAATCCAGACCTATCCAATCGCAGCAACAAGTAGGTTACTACAGTCTCATTTTCTTAATTTGTTTTCCCTTCAAAACTCTACAAAGAAAAGACAAGTTCAAGAGTTAAAAAAAAAGTACAAAATTAAAAAAAGCACAATAATTATGTATGTAGTTAATGATACTGAAACATATATAATTAATATGAATATCATAGCTATAAGTACCATCTTTCATTCCTTGAAAATCGACCTTTATGTGATTGTAAGGCTAATGAGAACTTAGTACTAATGAAAACAAGGCTACTTAGAAAATTCACTAAAAATTTGAAATGCAAAAAAAAAAAAAAAAAAACCGACCATAAGCATATATAGAACAAAGAAAAAGAAAGCATGGGGACAATAACTGATAGTTCAATGAATTGAGTATGAATACAACATTCCAGTGACGCTAAAGTTATGAATGGCTACTCTCTACCATAGTATTCTAGATTGAGTCCGGCTCCTCCTCAATAGATTGATGCTGTCGCTGCATCCAGCACCATCTACCATGGCTTCACTAATGGAAAAATTGGAGGTCGATTGGTAGAAAATGGTTGATTGCAGGAGCAGTTTGAATCCATAGGTCTGCAGGAAAAGTCAAAGAAAGAACATCCAACCATACATTATCGATATATTATTACGCGTATCTTGTGCAACTACAACAACATTCCTATTATACCCAAATGGTCCTACAAAAAGTGTGCTTGAATTGCTTATAAAGAGTTCGAGACTTTTACCTGTCCTTACACAAACAGGAGTACAACTGTAAAACAGCACTCGGTAAATTTCTACAAACGCTTTCAAAGAAAACCCAAAAGAGACATCATGAGAGCCATAAATGTCTTTATACAAAATGAGTACTAAAGCTGAAGAAAAATGTAGCTCCAATAAGCCTCAATTTTCCTTTCTTCCTAACAACCTTCCATGTACCACCAATACCGCCAGATGTGCTTGAAGTTGGGGTTGTGGATCTATAATTCAAAAAAAGAACACTTATTAAACAGAAGAGTGAAACGCCAAAAACTAAAAAGTAGAACAACCAACCAAATAAAAATTATTTAGAGAGATTGAATTTCCTTTTGGAAGAATCATCTTTTACCTAGTTACCTTAAAACATTATCTTCTAGTTATAATAATATCAAAACAAAACAAATTCGTTCAATCCAGAGATTGTCTAACACTTAATAGATAATCACTTAACAATACAATAAACCTAAGCCCTTAGAGAAGGAAAAAAAAAAATACTCACACAACTTATCATTATGAAATGACAAGGATTTTGAAACAACATACATGATTTAACATAAATTCGAACAAGTAAATCAATCAAAGAGGATCTTACTTTCAACAAGTCGAAACCAAGCTTTCAACATAATCCTTGGCAAAAAACCACCACATTTCATTGTTAATTCTAGTTTGCTCTACTCTATTATCTCTGCAATTATAGAGAATTGCTTGGTCTTCTACAACGCTTGCCAATATCAGTGTATCACCATTCTTAGAAAGATGCAATGGGAGGAGGAACATTCCGAAAAAAAGTTCTTCCAAGTCATCATCTATTTGAAGATTCCGATAACTAATTTTAAGGAATTGAGTCCAAGACTCTTCAACTCCAAATTCTGTCATCTGCCATATAACAAAATGGGTTCCCTTGAAATCATGGGAGAAACAAAGGCAGTCGTTCAACACAACAATAGTTGGTTCATAATGACGCGGCACTTCATCAAAACCTCGAGGGAGTAGCAACTGCCTATATGTCTCCGTACCCAGGTCAAGCGAGATAATCACAAATTGATCAACAGTTATATTTTCCCAATCATATCTAAACTTATTATAAATGGCCAACCAGTTAATAGTGCCACTCAAATACACACCATCATTCAAACCGGGACGAGTATAGTGATAAGGACCCAAATGATCAAGAGGAATCACAGGAAAACTTTGAATATTTCTCCAAACATTATCACCTAAACGGAAAACCCTAACCTCGTTTCTCCGTGGACGGAAGGCCACCACCTTATAAGTGCCTGTTGAATTATCATAACCAAATGCGAACTTGAAAGAGCTAGGTTTAGGCCTGCGATAATGTTGAAAAGACCCTAATTTGTTAGAAATTGTCCTCGTGGCTGGGTCTCCAGAAACAGAGCCAGAACTCTCGATACACAGTGGTGAAAGAATAACCAAACCAAACAGAGCAATCCATTGCAGGAAATCCAACTACCTTGCGGCAATCCTCTTTATCCTTCAATCGGTAGCAAGGTTCGTCGATAAAGGTGATCGACGGGTTCTCCAGTAAACGACGTACGGGAAAGGGAACAACACTGCAATTATATCTGGTACCGCTCCTCGAACAGTGTTCAAAGACTAGTGCGAGGTGCGCATTTCGTGGAGATCTCATAAGGTGCATTTTCACAAAGGTAGGATCGGAGATAAGGGTGTTCCAGGACTTGCTCACACATTTGAGTCGCATAAGAGGTTTCACAGTGAGGAAAGATAGGACTTCAGCGATGAGATCGTCGGGAAGAATTACTGGCGACGGCGCATTGGGCTGATGCCGCGACTTAGCGGGAGGGATATTCATGTGAGAGCTGTGCTGGCAGTAGTGCAATTGGAGTTGAATGTCGAACCCTAACACAAGCCAAAGACTATGGCAAACCAGGATTTTATGAGTTGTGTTACGGTATCATCTGAAAGTCTAGTCGACAACTAATGTCGACATCGTATATACACACAGAGAACACTATTGTACGATTTGACCGGGCTAGAGAAAAAAATATTTAAAAGACGAAAACCGTATATTACTACGGTGTCGACAACATTTTTGTTGTTTGATTATCATTTCATCCTTGAAAGTCTTAGGAGGTAGCGGCAGTGAAGAAGAAGAATGGAGAAAAAAAATGTATGTGTTAGGTGCCAAATTTCAGATATGGGTTTATCAACGAGACTCCAAGAAATCGACAAGTGGAGACACAAAGAATCAGAATGAATGATCAAAAAGTGGCTAAGTTTAAAAGACCAAGTGACTTAACAGTTGTTCGACGGAGGGCAAGAAGCGTCGAATATGTCAATATAGGCATGATCGAGTTAGGCTTAGGCGTTAGGCAACACATGTACATCTTGACAGGAAGTAGTACTGTCGAGATTAAGTAGTTTTAGTGAAATCAACTACCGATCTTGTGTCCGTACACGTGTCAGGTCAGATGATAGGTAGTTTTTTACATTTTTTGTCTATAAAAAGTAGCTTTTACGATGTAATTTGGGTTGGATACATGATCTAAATTCCTAACATCTCGACGGCCAAGCAGATTAAAGGAAAACGATCACTGTATGCCTTCTAAACCTTTATTCTTATGCAATTTGCAACTCAATTTAAGTCTATTTTGATTTATTTTCTTGCTTTTATTCCCTTTATTTTATCTGCAAATTTGTTTTTGTGGATGCATTTCATTTCAAACTTTATTGCTTTGAAACTTTACTGCATTTTCACTTGACCTTTTCAGCAAACTTTCCTTCATTGTCATTTACATTTTCTTTAATTGCTTTCTTTCAAATTCATTGTTCTTACTTTCGCCATTTACTTTCGCAATTTATCTTTCACCGCCATTTACAAGTTTTCTTTTATTTTACGGCTTTGAATGTTTTCTCTAATTCCAAATCATCCAAATGCTTTCATTCACATTCCTCGCTGCTAATGTCGGTTGCATGTTTGATTTTGTAAATGCATGTTTACTAACGTTGCATTATATATTTTCACTTAAATTCCCATTTAAGTTACTTGTTACTCAAGTTATTGGTCAGAATCGCCAATCTTGTTCATTCATGTCACACGTTAATTCGACAACAAATAACTTGTTGTCCGGATTAATTATACTTAAAACTGGCAAATGTCACAATGATTAATGGTTTAATGGCCAAGAACATTAAAAACTAATAACGCGTCGAAGTTTTGACCGTTGTTACATTAAAATCGTTGCTTTTAAAACAAGATTACCATGTAACTCGTCGATCACATAATCGCTTGAACTAATTATTTGTTACTTTACTGATTTGGTAGAAATACACTACAAAACCAAATTTCCCAAAGAAACAAATTGGCACACACCAAAGGGGACGAAGTTTAGAGTAACTCGCTTTTTAAACGATGGTTTTATGCGCTTAAGAAGTGGAAAATTCATCGCTTCTAGCATATCACTTCTAATAAAGAAACATGAGTGGCAACACATTAATAATAGTACCACGATACCAAGTGTTGCTAATGTGAATGTGTCGACAAGCACGAACGCGGAGGTAGTTAACATCCCACGGATGAATAATGCTACCGTTGGGACGGGTACTGGAATGACAATGGCCGACACGCAGGAAGAAGCTGTTCCAAGCGCTGTAGTACATGAACACCCAGTGGTTCAAAGTGCTCCAGAAGTTCAAGCATCGCCTGGAAGTGCAAGGAATTCAAGTGTTAGGCCAGTACCGTAGGCAACATAACCTCTTTTTGGGATGCCATACGGTTATTTGAATAACTCGATAGTTCCCGCTATTGGTTCGACCATGTTCAACCAATATGTTAACCAGCCTTTCTTGCCTTTTGGAAATTCTTCCAACACTCAGGGAATGGTAGGCATGACTACTACCACAACTAATCGACAAGGGTCTGGCGTAGGGGAAATGTCAAGACAAATGCCTCAGAATAATGAGAGTCTAACCCAGACTCGCTACGAGCATTCGACAGCAAATGGATGACAATAATCATGAGATGGTGAATATGTTCACTCATCAAATGGGTGCAGTTATTACACCTCTTATGCAGACTACTAACCAAGCATGCAATGCATTGGCTGTACAAATGGAAAGGCTGAATCAAGCATTAGCTCTGACAACACCAGTGAATGACAACGTTTAGCAAAGCCTAGGAGTCATGCCTCAAGGCCAATACATTGGGGGCATCCCACAAGATGTGAATAACTCCAACGTGGTGCAAAATGAAGTCATTCAACCAAATCAAAACCTTGGTCAGAATATGAACAACTTGGCTTATGGTCAGGTACAAGTTTTACAAAGGAATCGAGATCAAGGGCCCCTAATGCACCAAGGTTTGGCCAACCTCAGGCACAATATCATGGGAAACCAGATAGAGCAAAATGTGAATCACCGTCGAAAGCAGATGCTTAATGCACTTTGGCTTCAATATTGGTCGGCTAATAGACCATATTTCGTGAGTCGCTTTCCCGAGCGGGTACAACAAGCCAAGTGCGTCAGGGAATGAAGATTCCTAAATTGTCCAAGTTTTCGTGGCTGTTGGAGAATCGATCGTCGAACATGTCGCCAGATGCTCGGTAGAAACGGAGAAATGGCCAATATAGACGGGTTGAAAATGAGGTTCTTTCCAAGTTCATTGACAAAGAATGCATTTTCATGGTTCTCAACCTTAAGGGCCAACTCTATCCACTCTTGGGCCCAACTGAAGGGATTGTTCCATGATCAATTCTTCAGGCGTGGCGGGTTAACTTCTGACTGATTTATTCAATGTTAAGCGATGTATAATGAATCTATAGGTGATTACATCTCTAGGTTCAAACACATGAAGAGCAGGTGTTTTACACCGCCCCTGGCTAAAATTGTTAAAATGGCCGCTAGTGGTTTGGATTACAATATTAGAAAGAAATTGGTGAACCAACACATCACTCGATCTTGCCCAATTAGGGAAAAGTGTCTGGTCATGATTGAACAACTTAGATCTGAAAAGAATCTAAAAACAATAAGAAATTTGTTAGACGTGAGAAAATCAATTGTGTCGAGCAAGATCAAAAGATAAGGAGGAGTGAGGCTATTCATCGAGCAAGAAATAAACTCACGAGTCGAAAGCAAGGCCGCTTTATGCCTCGCTGCTTGGTACCTTTCAAGGGGAAGGAAAAGATGAGCTATGCAAACACGAAAACATATACATTTGACATAACTAAAGTCGATAAAATATTTGACATCCTATTGAAAGACAAATAGCTTAAGTTGTCGATAATCATAAAGCAAAAGGCCTAAAGATTCCAATGGTCAAAATTATTGTAAGTACCATGGGGCTTTAGGCCATCCTACTAATGAATGTTTTCGCTTTAGTAGGATTTGATACAAAAGGCTCTGAAGAAGGTAGACTGCAAGTTTCGGCCGACAAGCCCAACATGAAAGTGGACACCGATCCATTCGCCAAGGCATATCCAATGTCGCAGGGGCCATATTGCAAGAAGTCAGAATACGGTGAATATCACGCCAACATGGTGAATGCATGCAGTATGTGGTAAATGTGGAAGACCCATTTGACATTTACCCAAGGCCTCACAAGTCTGTTGAGGACTTTCTGAGAAGGTAGGACAATAGGGGGCAGTTGAGTTTATGCCCACATGTGACAGGTACTTGGACGTGAAAGTTTCTCGTAAAGGAAGGCGGTGACCAAAAGATAAATCTCACCAAAGACACGCAAACCTGGCTATGACATGGGGAACTATAAGGTTGTTCCAGTGAATAAGATGCCTGCTTTGGTGAACCGCGAGGGCCTGTGGGCATATAGGCCTCACAGAGCGCGGTTGGTTGGTTGAGCCTCAAGGGAATCACTGAAGCAACCATGGGTCATCGCCTGGTCGAGTGTTAAATAAGACTAGGAAGCCCGATGCCAATGTGGTGGAGAACAGTGGGTCGAGAATCTTCTAAGGCTCATTGCCTAGAGTTGAGAAATAGGGTGAGGGCTAGAAAACCGATCCTCGACAAATGCCATTTTGGAATGAGGATTACCAACGTGGGCGTAATACCTTATCCTGGTGGTGATCGAAAGTGAAGAAAGCCCCATTGTCAAAAAGTCAAAACGTCGTGCAGAGAGGATGAGGCAAGCCCTGAACAAAAGAGGAAGGTTGCGAGGAGATGGCTAAGGCTCAACATGAGAACTGTTTCATGGTGGGATCCAAAAGGTGCCATTGCTCAAGGGACCCGAGCTAAAATTAAAGAGTGTGGTAGTTGATGTCAAATGGGCTAGCTTTGAAAGAGGTCAAATTTCCCAGGCCCGGGGACAAGCATTTTCAGCAGATTCCAAACAGAATGTCAATCCTATCAAGGTTCCTTCGACAGTTCAAGAGAGGAAGCCTTGGCCAGCAGGGTTAGTTGAAGTTGAAAAATTGGCCTTTGAGCGAGGTAAATGTGGTGTTCAGATAACTCCTGTCAAAGACACAAATAGTGATGTGTCTATGGAGGAGTTAAGGATCATAGTCAATGATTCTGATTTACTGGATGAACCCATGGAGCCAGTGAGGCAAAGTCTTGTCAAGACAGACCTGTCCATGGAAGAGGTCATTGAAGCATTGAATGATCCAGATGACCCAATTAGTCTTGATGACAAGGAAGAGTTTGATCTTGACACTAATTTAGATAAAGACTTGGATGAGTTGGTGATGGCAATGGGAACGACCTTGTCAGATTTGGAGTCCGGGAGTGCCTTCTTGATAAGGAGGGTACGAGGTTGGGAAGTTATCCGGAGAATGAAGAAGCCATCAAGAAGAGTTCACCAATCTTGATGGAACTTGGTCTCGCTTAGCTAGAGTATCAAATGGCCAGATGAATTTGTTATAGAAGTTCCTGATGAAGAGGAGCTTGACTATTTTCCAATTGGGTGGCACTTGGTTTAGCGGGACATGGTCACCATCTTTGACAATTTTGCTCGCTTAGATGTCGACTAATGAGGAAAGAAGTCATCTTCGGCCATTGCACATTAAGGCAATGATTGAAGGCAAGCTGTCACCAGGGTGTTGGTCGATGGAGGGCGCCTGTGAACCTAATCACAAAAGCGATGTACAAGAAGCTAGGGAAAGATGAAACAGATTTACTACCAACCAACATAGTGTTCTGACTTTGAGGTAGATCAAAGCACCAATGACATGGTGTAGCAATGCTAGATGTACAAGTGGGACTGTGAATGAAAGATCTACTTTGTTTCAGGTGATCCCTTCAAGGTCAAGTTACAATGTCCTCGCTGGGCGTAGATTGATCCATTAACCGCTTGAGCGCGTTCCTTCGACGATGCATCGTAAACTTATCTTTTTGGAATGCTCATGATGACATTGAAATTAAGTTGAAGCCGGGTTATGATAGCTTATCCTATTTCAGAGTGAATGCATGTGGATTTCCAAAATTTATGACCCTAAAAGCGTTGAAAACCACAAGATCTCCGTGTGGTGGTATTATTGACAAAGACATGCTCGAATGCTTGTCCGGGAGGAGCGCTTTGGAGTTAGGCTATTGGATGAGGTCGATGAAAACTCGGCCAATCTGACTAAAGATGAGCCTCTCAAGAACATCAAACACAGTTTATCAAGTCATGAGTAATGTTTAACCGACGGCCGTGAACCAAATCTCAGGCATAAGCGCTGTGTTGGTGCTGATTGCATATTCGACGATTTCGATGGCCCTTGGGATTCTGGAGAAAGGCCTGAAAGATAAAAATGGTTTTTAGTTGGGAAGATCCTTTGGAAGAGATTAATCTGTGGAGGCGTGGACAGTAAAAAGCGCCAATATATGTTAAAGGCTTATCATGCCGCACTGGCTTTAAAAGTGCAGATTGTGGAGCTAGTTTCGAGTACATAGGGATTGTTTTGCTTGGGATTACCATGAAATGCCAGTGTCCGGGAGTAGAGATCTTGTGAGAGGCATAGGTTGCCTTTGAAACTTGGCCTCCTAAAGCCTCCGCCAAACAAGCCAATAGGCTTCTGGCCCCCGGTTGTGCACTCAAGCATCAAGGTATAAGCAGACTGAAAGCAAGTTATTGAAGGCCAAGTTCGCTTCAGCGTACAACCAGGTATGCGTTGAATGGTTGCTCTAATCGTGGTGCCCGGCTATAAAGTTAAGAATGGGCAACATGAGTAGGTTTGTGTTGCTGATTTCAGAATCTTAACACCGCAACCTCCTAAAGACGAAAGTACCATACGCCCATAGGCAGACATGTTAGTGGATGCAAAGATCCGTCATCATGAAGTTTCTAAGTTTTGATGTGGATGGACATGTCAAGTTAAGCAACCAGCATTCTCTATCATTGTTGAAGAGGATGTACTCTTAAACTCAAGCCAGGTGCCCAAAGTGGTCTCATTGGAACTTATGAGTGGGTAGTGATGCCCTTTGGTTTAAAGAATGCCGGGTGCAACTTTACCAAAGTGGCAATGAACACTATTTTCCATGAAATGAGCAGGGTTTGCTCAGGAAGTCTATATTGATGACGTGATCAGCTGCTTCAAGTCAAGAGCTGGGCAAGAACATTTGAGTCATCTTCTGCCGAGCTTTTCACAGAAATGAGAAAGCACGCTTAAAGATGAATCCTAAAAATGATGGTTTTAGTGTTTCAAACCATTACAAGTAAGTCCGGGCTTTTTGCTGTGCATAAGCAAAGGCATCATAGCGATAAGAACAAAGCTAAGTGTCGGTTGGGAGGCTAAACCACCTACCACAATAAGAAGTGAACTCCAATCTTTTTTGGGAAGGTGAATTTTCTCGGAAGACATTCCATGATCAAACCTATCGTGTGAAGGACACTGCAGTGTCTGCAAGCCTTTGGTAAAGCTCAAGCGCAGAGGAAGCCTTTGTAATGGACTCAACAACATCAAGAGACTTTACGGACCAACTCAAGCTAACACTTGATAAGTCCACTGGCCAGATCTACGGTGGCCTACAGAGCCACACTCCACTCAGCTGAAGGTTGGTATATTTTCTCACATTCGTAAGAAACTACTATAGGTTGTCTCAATTGCTCAGGAGGATGATCAACAACTGAAATGAGTCGCTACTACCTCTGGGCCGATTGAGTGCCAACACGACTGCAAGAACTGAGAAGAGAAAGCACATATAGTAGAAGTTGTGTCTCAGCATTATATTTTTTCTATGCACTGAAGCCTAAGTATTATTTGATGCCTCGTAATGTTTAGTGAATAGGTCAAGAGACAAATGTAATTAAATACATGTTATGCCATCCTGTTCAATTCTCATACAGTTATCTAATCTGAAAATGGACACTTGTATTGTTTGAATTTTCTCAGTAATATGTACTCTAAAAGGTCATTAAAGGTCTAAATAATCAATGACTTTTTCACTGGATTATCCATGTGTAGAAATGAAAAGAAACTGATAGTGGCTAGTGTTTGGGATTTAAAGTCTTGGCATTTGTATTTCTTGATGGACTCCAAGCACACGTAAATGGTGTTGGTATTGGCATTCTGATAATTTCACCTTTTGATGATGCTAACTAAACTAATATCTGAAAGCTGAAATACGCTGTTTCTAATGAATTGAGTCAATACGGTTTTCAGCACTTAATGTTTGGGTTTGGAAATTTTGATGAGAGAACACAGGCACACACTCCACAAGTTTCTTGGGCCCACAATTATGATTAGTAGCGATTAACTCAAGAGTACAAATATATGTTAGCCATAATCTTGTCAAATATTGTTGTGGCTAGCAAAATAGATGAAACAGTTTACATGAAGACACTGAGTTTAAATGATAATATCCCGAGGGAGTTTAATCAAGAGGCTAATGAATTAGCCAAATTGGCATATTCTGTGATATAAGTTTATCTTCTGGGAAGGTGTCAAAGAACTTATAAAAGTTCGTGTAGTTATCAGTATCCTTGTATGGAAAGGGATGTTCTTATTTGGTAATTGAACAACACGACACCCAATTCATCTAATCATGTACGTAAGCCATAATTATTTGAGTATTTGGAAAATCCAAGTGTTGGTCAATGTCGATAGGAAGGCTGTTAGCTAAGCACAAAGAAATTAAGTTTGTTGGGTACTCTGGCATAGCTTTGTATAGGAAATCTGTCGATGGCAATTTAGCAGGCACCAGATCTTGCTCATAGTGAAGTGAGAGATGCTTATGTTTGGCACATATGAGGTTCAAAATAGCTGAACTCATGTCTCATCAGCAGTGAAAAGATTAAGTGGGTACTAAGAAGACAAAGAGTTAGTATTGGCTCCACTTTGGTTAAAGATTTGCATTATGTTTGCAAAGTCTTGTGAAGAATGCTGAAAAACAGATGGCCACACACACAAATGTGCCTCGCTAGTGAGCTTCCATTCCATCGCTAAGCCTTGGCCTTTTAGAGGTCAAGGCTCGGATCTCAGGCCAAATCTTTCCTACTTCTTCAAAAGTGGCACAAGTAAATTTTAGTAGCAGGGTTGATTACTTTACCAAATCAGAGGCAGATATTTTGAAAGTGAGGTGACTAGCAACAAGACAGTTATGCGGATTTCATTGAAAAAACACATTGCTTGTAGATTTGGTATACCACGACAACAATCACAAATGTACTGGGCTGATCAGCCAGTGTTTGCTGGGAAGAGTGGGAGGCCTCACGAGGTATGCCCAGTCGAGGCGTATCAAGATGGTGACTTCGACGCCATACTATGCGCAAGTACAAACATGGTCTGTCGAGGCCATGGGCGAATAAAAGTCATCATTGGTTTGATAAAGAAGCTTATCACAGATATCCAAGAAGTCTGGCACTCAACTTTGGAACAAAGTTCTCTGGGCATAAAGAAACTCTTCCAAAAGATCCTATTGCCAGGTACTACCTCTTATAGGTTATGTACGGCCATGTATGCCGCTGTTTTGCCTGTTGAGATAAATCTGGGTTCATTAAGTAACTGGTGTTCAAAAGCAAGATTTAAAGAAACTGGGAGACCAACACTGGATTTAATGTTTTGATGAACTAACATGAGATCCATGATGAGAGAGGGCTGGTGGGCTTTAGAGCATTTAATCTGCACAGAAAGAGAGAACAGCCAAATTCCAAGATGCTGAAGTGCCAAGTGATAAGCGTGTTGCCAAGGTCAAATACTCAGCTTGGAAAAGTCATTCGGTCAATGGATAGTTAAGTGTCGAGAATTCCTGGAAAGTTCTGCCTGGACAGTGGGAATGACCATTCAGATCAGTCCCAAATATTCTCTGAAATGCTTATGCCGCTTAGTTGAAGTTAATTACGGTTTTAGAATTCAAGTCTATTAACAAAGCCAATATTTAAAGTTATATAGACCAACACATGTAAGGTGAAAATACAACCTTCAAGTGTAAACTTGATCGCATTTATTCATAGGCCATTCGGGGCAAGATACAAACATGAAGATTATCAACAGGCTTGTAGCCCTGGTGATATTAGTACAGATAAAAATCTTTGAATCTAGGCTATTACGAAACAAATCCAGCCTAACAAGCTTTGGTCGTGGTCCAAAATTTCTAGCTCACACTGAGGAAGAATTTAGGAATGAGAGCAGGAACTTACGATAAGAGTTGAGTTTGCCTATGTGACATGTCACCCAGCAGATACAATTAAGTTCGGCAAGAGCCGCTTCATAGCGCGCTGGGGACATTGACCAACGATCGGCGGGGAGATGGAAACCCAGGTCAATGAATGCGCCGATGAGGGTGTCGAGTTCTCACAGCGAAGAAAGAGTTTCGAGCCAAGAGAAGAAGCAACATCTGGTGCTATAGTGCACTTGACAATTGGCATCCAGACACATTACAAACTTTCTCTCTTGTTCCTTAATATTTCTGGAGCTTACAATGAACTTCGAACACCTAGTGTAAAGGAGCGAAGAAACCGCAGAAAAGAAAGAATGGCCCAAGCATTTTCTTACGGCTGCACTAATTAATGGATATTGGTAAGCCACATTAGGAAACTTACCAAAACTCATTGTTGGGTATTAGGAAAATTAATAAAACCAAATATGGTCGGCCCCCCACCGCTAAAATGTAGACCTTTTAGGTAACTCCGAGGAGTTGGAGTCCACTGGCCGTTCCCAAATGAAACGGTAAGAACTAGGTGGGAAAGGTTGGAAGTAGGTGAAATGGACTTCCATTGCAATTTAAGTTACTCTCACTTGGGTCTGTTCTGTGGCAAGTGCAGAGTCACTTCTGGGTTTGGAATGTGTCAAAGAAGTAAATGGCTCTCGTGAGGTTTCGAGAGGAAACCAGGAGAGTTTCGAGAGAAACCAGAGATAGTTTTGAGAGTTTTGTTTGTAGATGGCAACTGGGTGCCATACCTCTTATTTATAGTTCAACGATTTACGTTAATTTTTAATAAGGTTATCAGATACCAAATCTGATCGGGTCAATGACTTTAATTAGAATTTATGACCGTAGAACTCTGAAAATTAAAAAGCGCTGAAAGAAAAACGCATAAAGTGTCGACTTCGTAAAGATGCGTGGTTGAATGATGCTACCAAATCAAGTTCGGGCTGTTGCAGTTGAAGTATAAATCAGGGTTTGTTAAATGTGTTCGACATAAACAAATTAAGCAAATTTTTAAAGAGCCTAAAAGCTAAAGTAGGTGTTTTCTTGAGGTCTTCCCAAGTCAGCAGAGAATTCGAAGCCAGGGTTTCAAAGATTTGTGTAGTTGA
Source organism: Calophaca sinica (assembly GCA_037113605.1). NCBI lineage: Eukaryota > Viridiplantae > Streptophyta > Magnoliopsida > Fabales > Fabaceae > Calophaca > Calophaca sinica. The sequence continues at coordinate 1,307 of JBAFXK010000057.1, read as the reverse complement.
CTTCAAGGTCTTCCACCTTCGACAAGATAGCCTTTGACCCGGCTGTAGTCAGTTTGAGATTCGCTGGTCAAGTGCCTTAATTTCTTCCAAAAGGATGTCGCTTGAGTGGCTTCAAGAAGTTATCTTGGCGGTGGGCCAATTCCGATTCCCAAACGAGCAACAATTCTTTCCAATTCCGTATTTTTGCCATTACTGGGAGCACTCTGCTCGACCAATAACGTAGCCTTGTCCCATCGAAGGGCCACCAGCTTGTCACGTAAGTTCCTCGCTTTGCTTTTCGAGGGTCATTGTTGGTATGGCATAATGTCATGTCAGCACAGGTTCAGCAGTAAATGAGATACGAGCCGTCTTCAACGTAACTCATAGATGGCATCAAGTAACCTCGCCGACTGAGGCATTTTTGCTAAGAGCGTAGTTCTTTGGTTACACACATCAAATGGCCACTCGATTGGATCGAGGTAAATCTCATCAAATGAGTACTTGAAGAGCTTCTTAGTCTCAGTCCATCAGACCATCAAGTTTCACACAGAGCCTGTCTCCTGGGAGAATGGGAAGAACGCTGCTGACACACGAGAAGTTCATACATCGGATCCCAAAAGTAAAGTTAATCCACTCATCCACTCCGACACATTACCCTTTTCAGGCATGCCCTATGCACAGGGTTAACAGACGAGACAAAATACAGAGTGAATTGGTCGTGACTATCAAAAAGAAAGTATCTATATGTCAACACTTTCGCTAGTGAATCACTACAAGAGATACCTTCTCAGGGACCAAAGTAAGTAGTTTCATCATATTAGGCATAGGGCTGTACATACATACATATTATTAAATTTGGATATTAAGTCGAAGGAATAGTATGGACACATACGACATGTCCTGATGAGATATCACAAGTTTAGATTGGTCAAGAACTAATGGGACCTCCTGAAGGGGAAAAGTGAAAAATCAAGACGAGCATAATCGGTTATCAGAATCTACTCAGAAAGCGACTCAGTGAGTACCATACCTTATATGGTCGGGATCATCAACTGAGGGAAAACTACTATGAGAGAGGTAGGCTAGTGCTGTCCACATACATGGCCAACTAGGAGAGTCCCTGTGAGGTGGAATGAGAGGTAAGACGATGTTTATGGAAAATACATCCAAGTTGTCAGAGAAAGTAACATACCACAAGATCACGAGCCACACCTTCGATGAAGGAAAGTGAGGACTTTGGAAGAGCATTCTTCGTAAATGCCTTTCTTGAAAACATGTTCACCTCAGTAGCGTAGAGAATAAAAGATAAAAGACTTTGCGGCAATGCA